>CALNXI010005383.1:0-14359 GCA_942486025.1 Porites evermanni | reverse complement strand
TTCAGTCGTAGTCATACAATGCACCAGTGTATAAGGTTGATAGCTTATTTGGTAAAGTGCTGGTCTCTCAACTAGTGAGGTCAACAAGCTCAAACCCAACCACTATCAACCATTGCATGCACTTTAATAATGTGATAAGATCATAACAAGCTGAAAGATTCGCGGAAAGGTATTACATGGCCGCCGAGATACGAAATTTCTCTTCGAGTGTTGAAAAATATTTCACGAGTGAGCGCAGCGAGCGAGTGAAATATATTTTTTTTAACACGAGAAGAGAAATTTCGTATCTACAAGCGGCCATGTAATGTTCTATTTATTATATAAACACCAATGAAATACGAAACCATTTCACTTTAATACTGAGTTTTTTCGGTGTGAAAGGCGCGATTTATTATGTAGCCATAGCAAAGGTGATACTTTCACATGTGAATTAGATAACATGTTATTTTCACATGTGAAGATATCAAGTTTTCGCGCGAAAGCTCACCTGGTATTTCATTGGTGGTTATATGATAAATTCTATTATTCCCTGGAGGGGTTCTTGTTATTGTTGCTGCGTGTGTATGATGACTTGACCCGTCTCCTCCCTGCAAAACCCAGCCCCATTGAAGGGGGAGTGGACCACGCAACACGATCTGGGTGAGCCGTCTGCCATTTTGTCTTTCTTCAACGGAGAAAGCCCATACTTTAATTGGGGTGCCACAGGCAGCCCATTAACGCTTTATATGCGTTCTTTTTCATGCGTTACTGAGACTTTTTGTGTAATTCCAGAATATTTGCTAACCTGGTTTTCAAAAATCTAGATGGAAATGTAAATTGAGAAAGATATAGTGATCGATATTATTTGAACATGGGAGAAGACAACAGGTACAGCACCGTAGCTGACAGGATTTGAACGACAGATCTTCCAAACACTGGGCGCAGCTCTTTCGAACCTAGCTGTGGAAAAATGTCATATATGAGGTTCATAAGTGACCTTTTTCACTCTAAGGATCATGCAGCAATGTTGGAGGCGTACCCTATGGTGATAATTAAAAATAGGTGATAAGCTTTAAGCTTGGTAGTGAATGAGAGATTACATGTAACTGTTGGTGTCTGCAGTTGTTGTTGTTGTTTTTTGTATTAACTAGTGCTATCGTTGTTTTCTTTCTAAGGGACCCTTGGTGAAGTGCAGTTGGCATCGTTTGGAATTCTTTTTAGTTGGGCAGCCTTTGTATTTATGGTAAGGATAACTTTTTTTAAATCTTACTCTTTTTCATGGATCTAAATATCTATCGCCACTCTATGTTAGAAAAATTCCAGTAAGGGGTCTTTCGATCCCTCTTCTGGGCCCAGTTGTTCAAAAGCTGCGGGATAACGCAAGGGTTTCCTTAATACTGATCCGCTGGATTAGTGAACTTTGTTATATAGAGCGGTTTTCACTTGACTGTCGTAAAACCAAAACCAAAGTAAATACACTAGCCAACCAAAGGGCGTAGTAAAACCAAAACCAAAACCAAAACCAATCCCTTTCGACAGTCAAGTGAAAACCGCTCTATTAATGACATCCATAAATCTTCCAAAGAATTTACTTTTTATTTATTCGCAGATGATACAAGTCTAACCTATGCAAATGACAACTAACGTACTCTTGAACTAACTGTCAACAATGAGCTTGAGAAAGTAAGTGAATGGCTTAATGCTAACAAACTAACGCTCAACGTCAAAAAGTCTAATTATGTCATTTTTCGTCCGCGCCAAAAAACAATACCTTTCATTCCTCAAATTAAGATTTTTAATCCAACTTTAAATACTTGAGTAATTCTAGAGATGAAGGACTTTGTTAAATATTTGGGTATAGTGATTGATTCTGAACTATCATGGAAGCATCATATTGACTTTGTCTGTCACAAAATTAGTAGATTGGTTGGAATAATTGCTAAAATGAGGCATTACATTCCACGGCATCTTCTTTTGAATTTATATCATGCACTTATTGCTCCTTACTTAAATTATGGTATCTGTGCATGAGGCAACTGTCCACAGACCTACCTCAATAAGATACTTATTCTGCAAAAACGTGCTCTGCGTTTGATTTATTTTTTCTAAACCCAGAGACCATGCAATCCCTTTTTTTATTGAATCAAACTGCCTTCCTTTGCAGTCTTTGTTCTTTCAACAGTTAAGCTATTTAATGTATGACGTTCATGCTAAGACAGCTCCTAAAAGTCTTCTCGATAAGTTTGCGAAAATCAATACAAAACATCATTATAATACACGATTATCTGCAAAAGAATGTTTCTCTGTCAAATTCTCTAGAACTGAAAAAATGAAAAAATCTTTTACTAGAATTGGTGTGTCTATCTGGAATTCTATTCCACTTTCTGTTAAGACCTTCAACATACCTAATTTTCGTAAAAAAACTAAATACCTACTCCTTAATGTTCTAGGTAATGAAGATAATTATTTGAATGTGAATTATTTAAGAGAATATTTTGTGAAGTTAACCTGATATGTTGTATTTAGTAAAATCCAACTAGTGGTCTGTTATCAATGCTGCGTTCTGATTGGTTGAGCTACTACTGGGCTATATATAATATAGCCCCCTAGTGGCGAAAAGCGCGGGCTTTTTGGCGGCAAAAAAGGATTAAAGTCTAACTTTAACAAGCTAATTTTTTTTTATTCTCGATATTTTTGACCAACTAGTTGCATTTTACTAAAACAATTATTCCTCTCGCCCTCATGGCCTTTGAGTCAATATCCCATTCGGCCTTTAGCCTCATGGGCTATTGACTCAGAGCCATGAGGGCGAGAGGAATAATTGTTAAATACCTCCACCTGTAATTTTAGTCCTTTTCAAATAACAAAATCCCCTGTACTTGAATTTATATGTAAGGTGTTTCTATCTGTATGTTTTTGTATTTCTTTTCTTTTCTTCTTTCTTATGTAATTTAATAACTTCTTTATTTAAAGTGTTGTCCTGCCTAGATTAGCATTATAGCTATTTACAGGACATAAAATTGTAACCTTTATATTTTTTTAAATAAATACATTGTTGTTGTTCTTAGTTGTTGTTGTTGTTAGTATTTATCCGGTGGATATCGTTATCCAACATTTGAACAACCGAGACCTGGAAGTCACTTTGGTGTTTTGCAACAGTCCTCCTACGCACCCCCTCTCTGGCACTGAATTGAAATCTGAGTGTGTCTATTGTAGATACCACTGGGATTGAGTGTTGCTGCTGGGGTTCGTGTTGGAAATTTCCTTGGTGCTGGCAACCCAAAGGCAGTAAAAAAGACGATTAAAGTGGCTCTGGGATTAATAGGTAAACGCGTTTAATACAACTGGGTTTAAAATATTAGACTACAAGTAGTCCCCTCATTTACCTTAGAGATAGTAAAGCGAGCGAAAGACGCGAGTGCGCGTGGAAATCGCCATCTGCGAGGAAGGTGCCGCGATTTTCACTCGCACTCGCGAATATTGCTCACTCATCATCCCTGGGGTAAACGAGGGACCGAAGCTTACTATATATACGCTTTTCCTGTCCTTTTCTTATTTCTCTGTTTTCTTTGTTTCCCCGTATAGTTTATTAAAGCAAGCTATTAACGCGTTTTGGTTAGTAAAAGAGGCGACTCGGAAGAAGAAAATTCAAGTTTACCAATAGTAGTCGAGCCTATGACTTTCTTGCCACAGTTGTTCAATCAAGATATAGCGTTATCCACTGGATTAGTCACTATTCAGCGGATAAGTATTAGCAAGAAACCAATTGCGTTATCCGCCTGATAGTGACTTATCTGGGCCGAGTTGTTCAAAGCTGGGTTAAGATAACCCAGGGTTAGTGCGAGATTTGAATTCAGATTTGAAAGCTTAAAAAGCATTTCAGCTTTAATTCTTTTCGTCTACAAGTTGATGATTGGAAGCTCTAAAAATAGCACAGAAAATTATCCGAGAAAATGCTTTTGAACACAAGAAAAAGAAGCCCGGTTTAAATTTAACCCCTGGTTAAGCGCAAATCGGCCTTCGAACAACTAGGCCCTGGCGAACAGTGCTATTCAGCTGTTGAACAACTGGGTTCCGGTTAGTATAGTCTTGATGCTCCACACCTGGAACCTGAACTCAGATACAACCGATGGTTACAGTGGGCTCAATCTCCAGCCTTTGGTGTCTCGATGTGCCCTTGGGGAGTACCGAATCCGCATCGAGACACCAAGGCTGAAGACTGTGCCTATGGTTGTAGGAGCTATGGCTATTCGACTAGGTTCATGTACGTAGGACGTACTCACTACCTTACTGCTTAACAACAATCCTTTGAATTTCCATATGTATTCATTAATTTTTGCTTTGATCTGACAGTTTCTGTAGAACTTATTATACTTACGGTCTTCCTTGGACTTGGAGATATAAGTGGTCGTGTCTTCACCAGCAGCAGGTTTGTAAATACCATATACGCGTTTATTATCTATTTGCATTTTAGTTATTAAACAGGAAATACAGGAAATTAGTGCAAATTTCCCACGACATTTTGTACAGTTGGTTATTTGTATACAGTAAGAGCAAACCTGTTTGACAGGTCGCCGAGCTCATCAGTGTTAAAATCTCCGGTCACAACAAAAATCAAAATTGGTTATATTTTTCTAGCATTTACCTCGAGGAGTTTATACTACCGGGTATTTTCCCAACTTTTACCTAGCATTTGAAAACTGGTTTGCCAGTCCTACACTAAGAAAGTGCTGTACGGTAAGAGAAACGAAATGGGTTGACTCCTGCTCCAATTGACGACTTCATCAAGTAAGAGTAAACCGTAAACAAAAGTGGTTCAGCAAGTAAGAAAAGCGAAAAAATTTTATCTGACTTGAATGCCGTCTGAAGAAGATGATGTTCCTTTATTGGCGAGGCACGTGTACCATTGAGGTCGTTTTTGTAAGCTTTTTTATAGGCTTTTTTTTAAAATAAGCTCAATGCAATCAAGACGTCCCCGCGCGAGTTTGACCAAACAGTTGTTATGCTCGAGTTCTTTAGCGAAGGATTTGGCCGCCGTTACAAGCTGTGGAGAACTATCGGAATTATTTGGTAGATGTGTTTGTGTTACTAGGAAAAAAACAGTCAGATCAGATGAGAGAGAAATGCATAGCAAGTGCCAGTTACAATAATTAGTATGTATTTTGTTTGTGTGGCTTGAATCATCAATTTCATTGGTTATTAAACGCTGAAAATTCCTGATAAAATAGGCGACCATTCATTTTGTTTTTTACCTCTGTACGCGTCTTGTGTGTGTTTTTTTTTTAAATTTTACACGGAGACATTTTCATTTCTTTCAGTGATGTTTTAGTTGTGTACAAGAGGAACATTCTTATCGTTTCAGTCATGTTTTTCTTTGATGGAATTCAGGTACATGTGACTGTCTGCTNGAACAGTGCTATTCAGCTGTTGAACAACTGGGTTCCGGTTAGTATAGTCTTGATGCTCCACACCTGGAACCTGAACTCAGATACAACCGATGGTTACAGTGGGCTCAATCTCCAGCCTTTGGTGTCTCGATGTGCCCTTGGGGAGTACCGAATCCGCATCGAGACACCAAGGCTGAAGACTGTGCCTATGGTTGTAGGAGCTATGGCTATTCGACTAGGTTCATGTACGTAGGACGTACTCACTACCTTACTGCTTAACAACAATCCTTTGAATTTCCATATGTATTCATTAATTTTTGCTTTGATCTGACAGTTTCTGTAGAACTTATTATACTTACGGTCTTCCTTGGACTTGGAGATATAAGTGGTCGTGTCTTCACCAGCAGCAGGTTTGTAAATACCATATACGCGTTTATTATCTATTTGCATTTTAGTTATTAAACAGGAAATACAGGAAATTAGTGCAAATTTCCCACGACATTTTGTACAGTTGGTTATTTGTATACAGTAAGAGCAAACCTGTTTGACAGGTCGCCGAGCTCATCAGTGTTAAAATCTCCGGTCACAACAAAAATCAAAATTGGTTATATTTTTCTAGCATTTACCTCGAGGAGTTTATACTACCGGGTATTTTCCCAACTTTTACCTAGCATTTGAAAACTGGTTTGCCAGTCCTACACTAAGAAAGTGCTGTACGGTAAGAGAAACGAAATGGGTTGACTCCTGCTCCAATTGACGACTTCATCAAGTAAGAGTAAACCGTAAACAAAAGTGGTTCAGCAAGTAAGAAAAGCGAAAAAATTTTATCTGACTTGAATGCCGTCTGAAGAAGATGATGTTCCTTTATTGGCGAGGCACGTGTACCATTGAGGTCGTTTTTGTAAGCTTTTTTATAGGCTTTTTTTTAAAATAAGCTCAATGCAATCAAGACGTCCCCGCGCGAGTTTGACCAAACAGTTGTTATGCTCGAGTTCTTTAGCGAAGGATTTGGCCGCCGTTACAAGCTGTGGAGAACTATCGGAATTATTTGGTAGATGTGTTTGTGTTACTAGGAAAAAAACAGTCAGATCAGATGAGAGAGAAATGCATAGCAAGTGCCAGTTACAATAATTAGTATGTATTTTGTTTGTGTGGCTTGAATCATCAATTTCATTGGTTATTAAACGCTGAAAATTCCTGATAAAATAGGCGACCATTCATTTTGTTTTTTACCTCTGTACGCGTCTTGTGTGTGTTTTTTTTTTAAATTTTACACGGAGACATTTTCATTTCTTTCAGTGATGTTTTAGTTGTGTACAAGAGGAACATTCTTATCGTTTCAGTCATGTTTTTCTTTGATGGAATTCAGGTACATGTGACTGTCTGCTTACTTTGAACTGACCAATGTAAGGCTTTGGGTAATAAGTGTACAGTCGAGTTGATTAGTAAGTCTGATTTTTGTTGCCACTGTTATTAACAGTACATTGGGCTGATATCCATTTAACCATTTAAGGGGAGAATAGTCCATTTTGCATAGTTTTCCAGACACTCGCTGTAAAGCTTAATGCTAGCCTTTTTAAGACGAAATTTCGATTCATTTTAGCTCCCACAGCTTGCTGACATAAATTCATGTTGGAACTTTGGGAGAAAAATAAATTTAGGGAAATTTCACCAGGGGCACTCAACGAGAATATAGTTCAAAACCACTTAAACATAGCATTGTTGAACGTATTTTAGTATTTAAACGGTAGATATAGGCATATTTTTATCCCCTAAAAATTTTTCATCTGTTCAGATTTCCTAGCTGAAAGTCTAGTGATCCGAAAATTATAGGGATCAAAACTTACCTTTTCGAAAATTTTAGCCAGAAAAAAGGCTCCCGAAAACTCTTGGTTACCTTTTTAGAGTAAAAATCCGTTAGAAATGAACAATTATACCATATATGTTCGAAAATCCTAGGAGAGGCAGGCAAGCAAGAAATTTCACAACAAATGTTCCGAAAATTCTAGATCTCAAATCGTCTTCCGAACAGATATTTTCCAAAATTGACGTTGGGTGCCCCTGATATCACTGTGGTTGCAGAAAATTTGCATGCCCACATTGCCTCAAGAACTTTTCTCCACCATTGTAACTTAATGAACTGATTTTATAGGAGAAGTTTGAGTAAGAGTTTGTATTAACGATATGCATTTGCACATGTTTGCATTGGTGACCTTTCTTTTCAGGGTGTCTGTAGTGGGATTGTACGAGGGGCTGGCCGACAGAGGATAGGAGTGCTGATCAATTTTCTATCATTTTTCGTGGCTCTTTCCGTTGGGATCACTTTAATGTTTTTTGTCTTTCATGAAAGCGCAGGTAAAAAAGACATGTTCATGGAATAAACTCTTGGAGCACGGAAACAGAAGCTCTTGACTTCTGATGGGATTTATTATAACTACTGAGGAATTTTGATTAAAGCGTAAATCTAACCAAAACGACAAAGCGATGATGCAAAACGGAAAAAAAAAAATTTTGATTCTATGTGATTGATGTACGTTATAGTAAAATTGTTGTTTTGGACCTCAAAAAGGGCAGTGCTTCCGTATAAAATGAACAAAAGTATTTTTCGCTTCATGTAAGGGAATCCAAGGAAGTCTTGGATTCCAGAATCCACGCTGTCGATTCCGGATTCCAGGAACTGCATTCCAGTCTTTGTTAGTGGAATTTGGATTCCGGATTCCTTGAGCTTTATTCTGGATTCTAAAGCGCAAGATTCCTGATTCCACAAGCAATAATTTTCCAGATTCCGGAATCCATATTCCCTTACTTGGGGTGAGTATTTTAGTCAAATTCCTGTCCTTGTTGTTGGGGGCCCGGTCGCCGTTCATATTAACGGAATGTCCGCAATAGCGAGCTGTCTGTAGGGTGGGAGTTGACTATTACTTATTTATTATTATTATTATTATTATTATCATTATTATTATTACTTTTTTTATTTATTTATTAACTTTTTGATGCTTTTTATTTAAAAAAATATTATTATTATTATTATTATTATTATTATTATTAAAGAATTAGGAATTTAGGAATACGAGATTTTTAATTCTTTTTAACTTGTTTTCTTTTTTAATATCAGAGACGGATTGGTAATGACTTACTTTAAAACTCAGGACTGCCTGCAAGATTTAGTGACCGCATCTGAGCCCCAAGAAAATCGTTATTGACACAGTGATTCCTATTTTTATTATTTATACTATTCTTAATGTTATATAGTGCTTAATTCTTACTCCAAATATTTCTGTAAATTATGTACTTATTTTTTAAAGTTGAATAAAATTATTACTTATCCTTAAAAAAAATCATTATTAGTATTATTATTATCATTATCATTATAATTATATTTTGCATTTTTTCTTGTTGTCTTAAAGGTCTGTAGATTGGTATTTCAACTGGAGTATTTCTTCAGGTAGGCATGCCTCATGACGACTCCCATTTCACTTCCGTAAAGTTTAGTAAGTATAAGCAGCTTTTCCCGGCCTATTGCTGCTTTCGTGGTAGACTTGCTACAAGTCGACCTACGAGTTTCTTAAAGGTGATATAACACGAGACGATTCGCAACATTGTTGCGACATTGCTTCGAATGGCCACAACATTGTTCCAGCATTGCAACGCTATGTTGCACTAAAAATCGTCATGGGAATCGTCCCGTGTAACATCACCTTAACGAGCGGAGCGAGCTATAGGCCGCGAAACGGCCAAGCGAGGGACGAAGTCGCTAGAGGTCGACCTTCGTCCGGAGCCATATTAATTCGGACGAAGGACTTTGTGAAAGTCCACTTTCAAGTGATCGTTCCTTTTTGGGTGTCCAGCTGAAATGTGTAACGTATTGTGTGTAAAGGCGTGAAAACACACTCAGTAAGCGATGTCTCGAGGACAGACGTCCAGTTGACAAAACTAAGATTAATTCTAAACCTACGACTGTTTCCATGCAGTTTATTTCATTACAGAAAATTCATTCCTCACATGATTTAGTCCGTAAGGCGAGGGAGTCACATTTGATAGATAAGGCCATGACTCTTGAACCTAATGGCCTAAACCCCCGTGACGAATTGTAATCTTTATCCTTATTAATTTTCTCTCCCTTTTAAACAATTTCTGTTGCGACGCTCTCCATCTAAAAAATATACTGAGTAATAGTTCTATCATAGCTTCGCTAACATCTGTAAACCTGCACAGCCTGAAGAAGGCTGGTGTAACAAGCCGAAATATTGTTGTCAAAAAAAGCAATACACGTTGCTATGTCAGCTTTGCAGTAGGCTTTAGACTTCTCGTTTTTTTTTGTTTTTCATATTTTCCGATTAGATCTCTTTTCTAGAGATCCAACGTTGACAACCAGCAGGATCGTCGTCCACGGTTTTTGCTAGTAATTACTTTAATGTTGTCGGAAGGATTGTTAGCAGTATGATAAAAAATAGAAGTTTGGAATGCATGGCATAGCTCTTTTACTTGTTTACTTGTGCTTACACTACTGACAATATTTTATCTCATCTTTCCCTGTTTCATTTCAGGCTTGTTTATATTTATTTCTTCTGTGGAGAACAGATTGGGACAAACAAGCTGAATTAGTAAGTGATGCCTTTTTGCAGGATATTGAGAAGTCTTAAGCCCAACATCCGTCCTCTAATATTTAACAGTTTTGTAACTTCTTCTTGAGTCTTAACTCAGAAGAATCTGGAGATAGAGAACCAAACTATAATTTGTAGCTGTGGCGTAAAAGGAAATTACATTTAGGGCCTGATGTGTACATGGAGGTGGCTGACCCCAGGTTCGTGAGGAAACCTTCGCAGACGGGATAAAAGATATCACCCGGGTTTACATTCAATCTTACAACCCCGCCATCTGAGGTGCACTTTCTCAAGATTGTTGAATGGTCGCTAAGCTCGTAAAAAATGGTAGCGGGCAAACCACGTGTTTTGGCGGTTAATGCTCTTCTACTCTCAGCTGTTGCTCTTGCTGCAATCTCTCAGTGCTGTCGCTTTCTATTGTCACTTTTAATGAGATGGAAAACCTCCGCAAAAGGCAGTTAACAAAACATGTTAACTCGTATCCGTCCTCGGTTACCCCACTGGAAACGTTTACCTGGCAAAATTTGGCCTGGCTGAGGGCGTTACCTGGTCGGACAGACCGGGCACCTCATCTTGGCCGGTCACCCAGCTATCATGTAGACGTGATTATTAAAATAATACGGACAGGTGGGTTACTCCATCCAAGCGGGTTATCTCACATACCTGGGGTCCCCCACATATACCTCCAATATCACTTGGGTCTAAACGTTTAGACCCAAGTCAAATTTAGCGGGATTTGTATGGAGTCATCAGAGCATAACTGGGCTAATATCTCACACAAAACTTGCCCCACAATGCTAGTTTTTGGCAAGTAGGCGTTTGGGATGTTGTTTTAGAACATCCTGGCAAATCCCGTAATTTCACAAATTTAATTTTTTATGACGTCACACTTTAGTACTCTATAGGTTGAAAATTTTATTGTAGACTAGGGAAACCGGGAATTGTCATCAAAACTATAAAAAAATTAAATCGGCAAGTTTAAATTTACGCAACTCAGCCTAAAAGCTGCTCTAAGATAGGGGGATCAGGGGAGTTTAGTCTAGTGTAGGGTAGCAAAATTTAGCTGAACTAGCTCTGGTATCCGGGTCGAGATGGTTGTGAAGGTGCATTGTGGGACTGTTATGGGGGACGCATTTCAACATGGCGGCAAATTTGTCTCATGGAGAATAAGTTGAGAGAATTTGGTAGAAGATCAAAGCATTTTCTCTTAGGTGATAATTTTATTATTTCTCACAACCCTTTCTCATGATTATGTATTGATTTTGTTCGGAGAAAATTGTTGTTTGTCACTTTTGGGAGTTGAAGAGTTATTTAAACTGAACTATCAGTTGTGGGTTTTGTTTGAAATTCCTTATTCAGACGATGGTCCTTCTTTTGCAGGCACAGCGAAGAACGGCTGCCAAGACTGTGAGAGCTTCAACCTCTGAGGACTTGTTAAATGGAGATCCAGCTGGACACTCCGCCAAAAAACACAAAGGTGCGATGATTATTTTTAGTCATACTCAAGACACCATCACATGTAAGAAGAAGCGGATAAAACTCATGAGAAATTTCCTCTTAGGCCTCTGATAACAATCTCATGATTGAAAATGTTGAGGTTATGGGACCTTTGTAAGATAGTCTCGTAAAAAGTATGTGATGAGGCGTGGTTTCCGAACCTTCGATCTTCTCCGTCCTCCGGAGTCACCCCCCGCCCCCACCAATGAGGCATCCCCATAGCTTTCAGCGGATACAATATGTGGATTGTGTACCACTTCGTTTACTTAAAGGTCGTCCATCGTTTTGGTGGGGTGTCTTCCGCTTTTAATGAAACACGAACTTCGCACAAAAAGAGCAGAGACAGTTTATATGTTTTTTTTTTTTCAGACTTGATTCTTGCAAACTGGATCAGCAAAACCTCGTCACTTCCATTTCTGAATCACATGGATGCCAATAACTCTCAGTTTCGACTTGCTTTACTGTCAAATGATGGGAGCACTTCAGAGAGAGATAGTCGTCAAGAAGAGATTGAATCAGAAGCAACAGCTAATATAGAAAGAAGTGGCAGTCTTACCTCAGCACAAAAGAGAGCTCTTATTGTAAAGCGACTTATCCCTCTCGTAATATCTCTGCTTATTTTAGGCGGCGCTGTAGCCGTTCGGTTTCTAATTCCGTTGCCTTAATAGCTCGAGACGTCTTCATTTGGAAATGATACACTTAGTTCAAATACTACTTGTAGCAATTTAACCACTGTTATTAGTTAACATCCCCATATAATAACCTATGATTGCGGGATTCAGGCTGATCAATTTGTCATTTACCGGGTGCGTAGTGAGAAATCAGCCTGAAATTTTCTTGAANCGTTTACTTAAAGGTCGTCCATCGTTTTGGTGGGGTGTCTTCCGCTTTTAATGAAACACGAACTTCGCACAAAAAGAGCAGAGACAGTTTATATGTTTTTTTTTTTTCAGACTTGATTCTTGCAAACTGGATCAGCAAAACCTCGTCACTTCCATTTCTGAATCACATGGATGCCAATAACTCTCAGTTTCGACTTGCTTTACTGTCAAATGATGGGAGCACTTCAGAGAGAGATAGTCGTCAAGAAGAGATTGAATCAGAAGCAACAGCTAATATAGAAAGAAGTGGCAGTCTTACCTCAGCACAAAAGAGAGCTCTTATTGTAAAGCGACTTATCCCTCTCGTAATATCTCTGCTTATTTTAGGCGGCGCTGTAGCCGTTCGGTTTCTAATTCCGTTGCCTTAATAGCTCGAGACGTCTTCATTTGGAAATGATACACTTAGTTCAAATACTACTTGTAGCAATTTAACCACTGTTATTAGTTAACATCCCCATATAATAACCTATGATTGCGGGATTCAGGCTGATCAATTTGTCATTTACCGGGTGCGTAGTGAGAAATCAGCCTGAAATTTTCTTGAAATGTTATTAAAATTTATTTGAGAAATACCATACATTATAAATTACGAGAAGGTTAATCAACATTCAAAATTAATTAATATAAATTTAAACAATTGTCAAATACTATTAGTAATGTACAGTGTAAGTAAACATATGAGTTACTGTATTGATTTCTTATCCTAGCATCATTTTTTATCGTTTTATCTAAGAACATTTTTTAATCATAAGGGTGAATGGGCATTTGCATGATGACGTCATTGTACTACTATGACCAGAAACCTTCAGGGCCCAGTTGTTCGAAGGCCGATTAGCGCTTAACCCAGGGTTAAATTTAACCCGGGTTTCCTTTTCTTGTGTTCAAAAGCATTTTCCTCGATAATTTTGTCTCTTATTTTTAGAGCTTCCGATCATCAACTTGTAGACAAAAAGAATTAAAACTGAAATGCTTTTTAAGCTTTCAAATCTTAATTTAAATCTCGCACTAACCCTGGGTTATCTTAACCCGGCTTCTTTTGCAAATTAGAGCTTTTGTTATTTTTTTTTTTAAGGGAAAATATAAGGGAAAAATAAAGCATATTTCAAAACTAGTGGCCAGTTTTCTAATGTTTGTGAGAAAGAAAGAAGGTACAGGGAATTTACATTTTTGACATCACTGATTTCTTTATCTTTTTTACACACTGTAACGTTTGTTATATAACAACTTTCGAAAGTATTTTATTGATTTAATTCAGTATGAACGAAAACAATTTCGTAATTAAGAAACAACAACCAAAGAAACAAAGATTGACTATTCACTCATCAAATTTAGTTTCAACTCACAAAATGACCGGCAATCATTACATATTTCCAAAGAAGAAATATGCTGGGAGAGATTTGAATTTTGTTAGAGTGGACCGGAGATGTAAAGCAATCGTGGATTGTTGTTGTTCTATGCCTCTGGGCGTAAGAAGAGTGAATGCAATGATTAAAGGCGTCTGAGTACTTACAATTCGGTAGATTCCGAGCCTTTTCCTGAGTTTCATTTGACCTGATCCAGCCCGCAAATTCTACCCCGCTGTTCCACTGCTTTGTAGTGAACTGACTGTACCGATTCAGCTAGGCGTCTGGTGGCTTTCTTTATGCAAAATAATGATTCCTAATTCAAGGAAGAAAGAAAGATTCGATTCACATTCAAACTATTATAACCAGAGATGCCAACCTCTAGAGATTTAAAATCTGGAGACTCTGTTTTTCACTAGCCCCCTACCCAGGAAATTTATGACATTATATCAAGTCTTACATGAAGTAGATACTATCCAAATCGTTTTGATGCCAGAAATAATAGGGACCTTTAGATCCGACTCCGAGTAATTCGTACTCGTAGTCGTACTCGGAGTGAGAGTACGAGATTTCCAATTACTGAGCAATGCGCATGCGTCATGACCGTGACACTGTCACGTAGAGATGAAAACTCGTAGCCCTCCTTCTGTTGACGACGAGATTTTTGT
>CALNXI010005381.1:2440-14376 GCA_942486025.1 Porites evermanni | reverse complement strand
TTCACGTTAACATATTACTTCACTTAGCTGGGGTCCCCCACCTCCATGCAAACAGGCGTTAAGGTCTAATGTCGACACGAGGCTTCAAAACAATGCCTATCGTTAACGGTCCTATAGTCCCAACAATTGTCAGTAGATCTTCATCACGATTTGCAATTACGGCTAAATCAAGAATTCTTGTCTCTTGGCCAAAATCCCAAAATACGCCCCACAATACACCCGATACCTTTCGGTCTTAAATCCCCGATGACATATGCCAGGAGGTTTTTGCGTAGCTGTCGTCCTCTTCTCTGTCATCTGAATCGGTTGGGACTTTATCTCTCAAACTATCAACGTTCCCCGTTCCCGGAATCCCCTCAACATTCAAGTGCAGGTTGTTTCATACAGAACCCTAACTTCTTTTGAGGTTACACCTTCCCTCAGGAAATTATCAAGCAACATCAAATGACCATATCAATTTCCTTACGAATTCAGGGTCAACTTTGATGGAACTTGTTACGTAATGTCTCAATTTTATGTTGCATGAACGAAAACAGATTGTAAATTTATGTCAAAAAACAACACGTCAAAATCGATAAATCACGATCCTTGACAAGTCCAAGGAGTCCTCGAAACACAAGAGTGCACCCCTGTTTACTCTTGTCCACATTGACATTGATAATTTACTCTTGTCCACATTGACATTGAGAAAAGCATCCTTTGACTGTCTCACACACGTACACATGCGCCATCCTATTTTCAGGAAATCGCGGCATGTACGCATTCCATATAATATCGTCAACTCTTAACTTGCGGACAAGCACCTAGCACCTCACTACTACGGAATTCTGAATTCCCGACAGTACGGGCAGCTAGCTTGTAGCTCCAAGGCACAAATAAATTACGGACGTTTGAATGACATGAACACCCAGTCGTCGTTTGCGTGCATTCATTAATGGTAGTTGACCGTAACCGATTAAGCGACGGTCCCATGCATGTGAAGGCAATCATTCAGAGACGTACCTGACGTTTTTCTCCTTCGAGGAGGCATCATCGTAAACAATTCTTACCTTGGTTGTTACGGCCTCTCTTTGAATGATGAGAGCTTGGTGATGTAAATCCCGTCAGATGAAATTCTTTCACTGACCTCCACCTGAACTTTGCCAAAAAGCGGTTTAAAATCATGCAGCCTTTTTAAGTCCGCAATTTGAGGAATTTGCTGTAAACCTTCAAGTCAAGTACATTCAGACTGAAGGAGATTTTTACATAAGTTGATTGAACGGCGTTGCATGTTTGGATTTGCGCGGCACGAGAGAATCCATCCTTATTCTCCTTCCACTACTTCCGGCTCATCAAGTTTTTCCCATGATCATACATTCCGCAGTATTGAAGATTTAACAGATGGTCTGCACCCACTACAACACCTATTTCTAATTCGTCACATCCCTTACGCGCAACGGAGAGCCACAGAACCGCTAAATTGGGACGACACTTACCTTAAAAAAAGGTATAGCCAATTCTATATGGCCGCTATGGATGCTAGACATTCTGGAAACTACAAGCGCTTCTCTTTGGATTTCCTTCAATCTTTTGGTCTCTATGGGACTCACCTGGGCAACAACTGGTAAAGACGTCTCCATAGAGAGCTGTCCAAAGGCGCTGATTCGCCACCAATACTGCCTAACAGAACGTTGCGTTCAACGAGCGGTATTAGGAGAAAGTGATGAACGGGCGACGACTTTCAGCATCGAAAAAAAAAAACCCTGACCCTGTAAGGGTCGACCTTTCAGTGGATTACTATACATGCCTGTGCTGTTTGTAACGCAACTCGCTCACCGCGCTTACATAACATCGGTGCAAACTGCTAGGACTAATCGTTCTAGGTGTGGCATCTTTCTGGTCGGGCAAAACGTAGAATTCACGAGCTGTAGGACTTAACTGGTAAACTTAGCCTTTACTGCGACACATCACTGCCGTTCTCAGCCACATTTGCTATGAAAAAACATCTTTATACACTCGGTAACCCTTGCATTTAAAACGTATAGAAAACCAAGTAACAACACTCGATTACATTCCTTTAAATCCTGAATTTTCTGACAGTTTTCCTGGGCGTGTTTGACCAAAGAGACCGGAAAGTTCCCTTAGTCGTGCTTGGTATGCACAACAGTTCGCGGTTCCACCATCCAAGTATAAAAATTCAGTGATTTTTTTCCAGAACTTCTATGACCTTCTCGGACTTTTTTTTGCTTCTTTTCGATCTCCTTCTTTTTCCTGTCATAGGGAACGACCTTCTCTACCAGGAACTTCAGCTGACAATCTTGGTCGGTCTTCGCTAGCCTGGCATAGTACCCGGCTCGAAGAACCACTGTGCTCAGGAATATCCACTTTTGATGGCTGCATTTTGTTCCCGTAGATTGCGAATAACGACTTTCCTTAATCTGCTCTTTTTTTTCTATTCTTTACCACAACAAAAAAGGTTCTTACGATTCGATCGGACGTTGCTACATACAGCTGATCGAAAAAAGTGTCACCGCATGAAAAGTATAATGGATTTATGGGTAGAAAATTATCAACATCACAAAATTCAAAGTTGCCATTAGAAACGCTTACAATAAGCACGAGCTTCTCGAGCTTGAACAAGGTTCAAACTGTCTCCAGTTTTCTTGGCGATAAGCCGACAACTTCATCTCTGGACACACGTTTCTTCAGAGAGATCTCTCTAGTTACTGAGCATAGCACCATCGCCAACGTACACTTTAAAATCATAAGATGAGACCTTAAGGTTTTCTGGGGAAAATTGAAGAAAAAACGGCTTGCCTTAAATAAACTACAGTGAATTTTCATCCGCATGAAAAGCTCGTGATAATGTAAGCTTTTCTTTTTTGAAATTTAGGCTAACAAAAAAATACCCATAAATCCTTGAAGCCTCGTCGTTCAGGGCTCATACTTTTTTGAAAGCGACGTTTTTTCAATCAGGTATATACGGCAAACATCGTCTCTCTAATGTGATTTACGCCATTAAATAGGAGATTACATTATACAAATTAAAATATGCGTTCGGTTTTTAGGAGTAAGCATAATTATTAATAATTGATATCCGACATTATCTATATCTGGTAATGACTATAAGTACACTATACACGTGTCTACAATTCACGAATCTCCTGTAAAAATGCCAAAATGGGTGTTTGTTGCATAACGGAGGCACCACTTTCTAATACTTAGAATTCTCCCTCCCATTCTTAAGTCACTGACTCGTTTTTGCTTATACAAAAAAGTTGCGATCATTTGTTAAAAGATCAAAAGAAGTTTAACCTGGTGATGATTTTCTTGATTCTCTTTATCTTTTGCGTTGTTTATGAAAAGATATTTTTAGGAGAAAATTAACGTTGATCACTCGAGGTATTTAACGTAACACGGACTCTTTGTGCCAATTCAAGCGGTGTCCAACCTAGAGACAGATAACTACAAGACCACTGCTCTTGCTCGAATTCACCCAAAAGAGATACAGCGTGTCATTTCAAGAACAGAAAAAAGTTAGGCAATGTTGTGGCAAAGCTTAGGGGACGACCATTTCTCTTTAGAGGGGGATGGGGCTGTCACGCATTTCAGAACAAACAATAACCTGCAAACAGACTTGAAACGAAAACAAACACAACCTACATTTTCTGTAGTTTTATAATTATGCCAAAATGTTAGAAATCGATCATGAAAAAAGTTAGCCTTAAATGCTCGGTCCCTTGAATGAGTTCAAACTCCTCACAACGCCCAAGTATTGCATCATTTCTCGAAAATGTTGAGAGGGATTGCTAAACAGTCAAACCTCGACACGACATCGGCTCTAAACAAATGTTAAGTAAATCAGTGTCAAAGGAAATGCTCGTGTAAGTGGTTTACCAGATAAGATGCAAGACGAAGATGCATACAAAAGCATGCAATTTCTTAAGGTGGTAGGACTGAAGACCAGGTTTCCTGAGAAGCAGCAAAAAAGCTAAAAAAAATAATTTCTGAAGGTCGTACGACTAAAGGCCACATTTTCTGCGGGTAGGAAGCACAAAAGAAAAAAAAGTATATAAAGCTATTAGACTTGTACGGAAAATTTTCTGAGGGGATATATGTTCATCAATGAATTTTTCTGAGGGCTTTTGGGGAAAAAGCATTTTTCTGATGGAGAAAAACTTCAAAGTCCTTCGTCAACGCCGGAGGTATGTGTGTATTAAATGGACTGACCCTATTCCAAAGGAATTGGGTTGGGCGCCAAAGTACAAGTATCTACACTAATCAATTGTAAGAACTCACCTTCCGTCGTAACACAGCCATGTAAATCACCACTGCGTACTCGTCAAATGTATCATCGTCCAAAATACCAGACGAACTAGAAGAGTAACATACCATCACATGTTTATCAGATGTCCTCAACAGCAACAGTAGCAACACTGAACAACAACAACATTTATTATTTATAGTGCGCCCTTTCTATAAAAATAATAAGAAAAAAAAGTTACGATGATTATTAATAAAACTATAGACTAATCTTTCAGGATAAAAATATATCTACAGGGGTGCCGGTATGTTTAAAAGCCATTAAAAAAGTAAAAAAATAATAATAATAATTGACAATTATACATATATGTCATAAAACTGTACTTAAAATCTTAACAAAATGCCCTGGAAAATAAATAAGTCTTGAGTAAACGCTTATAAGAGTCAATGTTCTCAGCTGGTCTACTGATAGACTGTTCACAGTCCCTTATTTTTTTCGTGAGGACTGTGAACAGTGTAGTCTACTGACATAGGAAGGCTGTTCCACAGGTGACTGGGGTTGCTACCATAAACGATCGATTGGACCCCATAGTGATTTTCGTTTTGAAGCGCGGACTTTCTAGCAATATAAAATTATCGTTTCGACGCAGTTGGTACTGAATGTGAAGCAGGCAAGAATGAAACTAAATTTTAAAGATAGCTCGGAGGGACATGTAAACCCCTAAAGCATCTTGAATGTAATACGAAGTATCTTGAAATACAACTCTACTGGTAACCAGTGACGTTCACGAAGTAGTGGAGTAATATGACAAGGCTACCAGGTCGCGTCCGCGCTGCTTAGTCTCCTGCCACGAGACCTGCATGGTCAGGTGACCTAAAGAAGGCGTTATCTTGACAAGACAGCGAGATGCTGTTAAACTATTACAAAATTCTTTTGTGTCTAACTTCCGCCCTGATTTCAGCATTGAAAGGCCAAAGACGTAATGGGACAGTAGTACACGCCACGCCTCACTAATTGGACAGTTCACGTCATGCTTAATAGCGGAGCTCCATAGCTACGGAAATGTGGTAATCTACCCATCCGAGAAAATTTGGTAATCACGTGACCGTACACCGAGCGAATGAGCGACCGTCCGTCCGCACCACAGGCATACCCATGTAAAATAACTCAATCAACAGGTATCGCAACCCAAATGCAAAGAAATCACATGGCCGCCCGGACTTTTAGAAAGAAAAAACAACAACAAAGTCGTGTCTTTTTCGGCGTTATTTTTAATGTTTACACTAACGTGGATAACAGAGAAAGAGCTAGAGCGAGTTATTGAAAACAAAGGAGACGAATTTCGTGGGAAGAAAAACATGGAAATTCAAAGCGGAGGTGAGAAAATGAGAAATGCTAGCGGCCAGCAAGGTGAAAATGAGCGGCAGTGAAAACTAAAGCGATTATGAACACAAGAAACAAAATATTGGGTAAGCACATATACGACAATTCCTCCATAAAAATAATGTGTAACCAGGAAGTTTGACGTTTTAGTCGTACAAAACAGCGTTGCAGTCGTGCAAAACAAGGGCAAGGGAAAGACAAAAAAGCGTGCTGCACGTGCGAATTTGTTTTTTGCTAATTAGAAGAAAAAGTGTGCTGCACATACAATTTGTTTGTTTACTAATTAGATCTCTTAGTCTTGAAGCCATTTTCATTGTCATCCCCGTTTAGCATTACACGGTTTGATTTTTTTTGTTTATTCGTATTATTAACCAGAGCTTCGCTTTTACCTCTGGCTAAATCTATATATTAAGTAATTGGACAGTACCGGCACCATCGGCTAACAGAACAGTTGCTCTCTTTTCACGGCTAGCAAAAAAAAAAAAAAATTAAAAAAATATATAAAAAAAAGGGAAAAACTATCGCAAAAAATCTTGCGTTTTAAATTATCAAAAATGTTGCCTGAGGGTGGATTTCCACTGTGCGTAATTTTTACGGGTCTCCAATGTGAATTCCACTTTCCAATGCGCCAAAGAAAGACACAAACGGACAGCAAATCATTTCGCTTTTCTTGCATTGGAAGGAATAACCTCTACACTTGGGTATCCTGTGGTCTCACAATGTGTTGTACCTGAGTATTGCACTTGGAATACCAAGTTGGTCCTCAGCAGCCATCAAAACCTTGAGGAGGGTGCTCTTGTCTATTGCCTTAAAAGATAAAGAAATTGAACATCAGAGCACAGGTACCCTAAGATCGAGTTACAACACGGAGAGTAGAGGAGGTCAGCCAAAGTACATGTAAGTAAATTATAAGTTACAGTTGAGCTTACATTAAGCGGCCACCTTCTGTTAAGCGGTCAGTAACCAAAGCCCCCAAATAATTGTAGAAAAGAATGGGCAATTTAGTAAACTTAACCTCTATTAAGCGTCGCGGCCACCTCTTGGTGGTCCCAAAAAGAGTTCTTCCATAGTTTTCCCCTCTACTAAGCGTCGGCCATCAAGCGCATGATACACTTAATTTGGATTTATTTTAAGAATATGATGAAGGAAAATAAATAACGAGATAGAAGGTGAAGACCGATTGTGGACCAGTAATGCTACTCCCGTCTCGTGTTTGTTTCAAAATGAAGTAATGTTTCTGCTAAAGATTATGCGGATTTATAACGAACCTCTGTTGAGCGGCCAGCCTCCACTAAGGGGGCACTTACCAACCCCGAGGATGGCCGCTTACTCGAGGTTCCACTATATTTTCAATACCTGCAAATCACTTGGGTCGACTCCATCCACTGTACAATATTTCGCGATAAGCTTAGTAAGCAAGACGCCATCCTGAAGACTAAAAATATTTACTTTCTATAAACAATTCAATTTGCTAAGACGTTCTGAGTGTATTAGCAACTTTAAAAAGAACATGCTTGTAAATATCAAAAATTATATGCATTTTAATAAAATCGCGTTCATCTAGTGCTGTGTTCACTGATCTAGGGCGCTAGTATGAGAACAACGCAGCCAGGCTACTGGAGCCCAACTCAAAATAGTCTGATTCCAGACCGATTCTTAAACTCTACGCTGGATAAATAAATTGCAGAGATTCTGATTCTCCGTGAGGAAAAAGACGCTCTTTCTAGTATTTCTAAAGGACGCGATTTCCTTAATGAGATCTATAACACATCTTTGCCAAGTTTTTGTAACGTCCTGACTCTAGACAAACTCTCGGCTAGCAAATTTCAGACCGTCTAACTTTCTTTTCATTTTTTGGTACAAAAGGCGACATCTCTTACCTAAGTCCTGTTGGAGATCTGAGTTTTATGACGAGACGGTTTTATCACCTTATCAAGCTACAGATTACTGTTTCGGTCTACCCCTATTATATTAAAAGAATTGATTGACTTTAAACGTGACAGAGGAAACTAAACTGTATAGCTAGACAGCCTTACTTTTCAGTGAAGTACTGGTCGATTTTCCGCTTCATTTGTTATCGTCAAACAGAAAATCACGCAACGTAGTGATGTGAAAACAGAATCAGTTGTAATTGTGTTCTCTATCAAGCGCTTATACTAAAAATGAAACGCTATGCGGACAAGGTAGACTAATGTACATGTATTAAATTCCTTGTCATAATACCGGGAAAAATATAACACGAACGGGAAATACACAATGTTTGGATGGTTCTGGGTTTTTTGAAACCGCTTTATTAAAAAAAAAAACCGTTAATCACGAATACAAGTAATTTGATAAGTCTGCTGTCAATTGTCAAGTGTGCATTGTACAGTTCCTATTGTTAGCACACTAGGACAGTCACGAACTTCAATCACGGTCCACGAACCGGGATCAAAATAGATTGATCTAGATCTATCTTGATTGTATTTCTACGTGAAGAGGGGCGAAAAAAGCCGTAAATATCAGGAATTTTTTTTTACAAGCTATTTATTTATTTCAATTGTGCAATTGCCAGTGGTAAAAATAAGCCGGGACTAAACTTAACAGTGGCAAATGCATGTAATGTCAAAAAATACTCACGTAAACTTATGCAAAACTAAAACAAGCAAGAAAAAACTCGTCTGTCAGACTTCAACAGCAAATAAAAATTAACATTAAAAGGAGCTGTGTCAGGACGTTTATCAAAATTCGAACCGTGGAATTGTCATGAAATTGAGTGAAACAGAAGTAACTCCTCCAAACTACAAAAGAAGGTATAAATGACAGAGCTTTGAAATGCAAAGTAGGCACCGGAGATTTTTTTTCTCCGGTTTGGCCTTCCATCCACACGTATCCGGTGAAAAAGGTCACCGAAAGCGCACTCCAGAGAGAGGATTTTTGAAAACCCCTGCTTCTCGTTTACGAGTGGACGGACGAAAACGGAGTTTTTCGAGTACTATTCATGGTGTTTTAATTTTCTAAGTTTTCTCTAGAAGCAGGAGGCCAGAACAAACAGCAGATTGAAACAAACGCCGGGTTCACAAGACTAATTTTGAATTAAACGCCAGGGGCGTTTAATTGAGAAAATGCGATACTACGAGAATTACGTATGATCCGCAAGTGATACTATCGTACTTCCATCGTTATAACATGCGTTTTCGTGTGATTCTAATACGTTACGTGTGGAAGCGAATATTTTAAAAAAACGGAGAAAAGTACGGATACGTGTGGGTAAGGCCTAGCTGAAACGGATTGCGATCGTGGTTTTAGCCTAACACTTTTTTCTAAGTTTACTTTTGTTCGTTGTAACGTTTGATAATTACATTAATGGTCTGGAGACAAAATGTTTGACACGATGCTCTGATTTTGCCATTCGCAGGTAATTTTTTCAAGTTCCATAGCCATTAAGGACGACTGTAATTGGCATTAATAACAAAACAGCGTGTACCAGCTCCTATAATAGGCTCGAGTGCGGGCTCATTTTCCCGACCAGCGGCTGGTGATCGAGCCCACTACCANAGCTGAAACGGATTGCGATCGTGGTTTTAGCCTAACACTTTTTTCTAAGTTTACTTTTGTTCGTTGTAACGTTTGATAATTACATTAATGGTCTGGAGACAAAATGTTTGACACGATGCTCTGATTTTGCCATTCGCAGGTAATTTTTTCAAGTTCCATAGCCATTAAGGACGACTGTAATTGGCATTAATAACAAAACAGCGTGTACCAGCTCCTATAATAGGCTCGAGTGCGGGCTCATTTTCCCGACCAGCGGCTGGTGATCGAGCCCACTACCAGCCTAAGAGCGACCCTACGAGCCTACTCCTTTAACTGAAGTAAAAAACCTCTCGACTTACAAGTCCAAAAATGGTCCCCTTGGGTCAATCGCAGAGCTTGGAATTTCTGTAAGGCACCATTCTAAAAGGAACCTCTTGCCTAAATTGACTGTCCTCTGATAAGCGGCACGATCTAAGAATTAAGGACCACGAAAAATTTACTACACTTAGCTTCACTAAGTACAGAACTGTATTCTGTACAAGTGCACTTCTAGTAAAATTTATAATAATCAGATTTCGCCATCTGCAAAGGTTTGTACAGTAAGGATGTGTAGTGTACAGGCAGAACTAAGTCTACTGCCTACCACAACTTATAAATAGCCAGGCAGGGGTAAAATGCATGTAATGTGAGGAATACTGAGGTTGCAAGGCATTGTGGATCCTCTCCTTTGGGACACCTCTATTGAAGGGACATCTATATTCAGGAGAATGGGACTAACCTCCATTCAGGGTTTAGGGGAAGTGTCTTAGCTCTCAAAATGTACCTGACAACAAAGAGTGTTGTGTACACAGCCCATCTCACATAAATCCATGTACTGTACTTGTAGGAATTCAACACAAAATCACGGAGTTAACAAAGTTAACCATGACTTTTTGTACATTATCTAGCTGGTTGAAATAATGACAGCATAAGTTTCCTTAAGACAGAATATATTTTTTTGTTGGTTAATTATTAAAAAACCTCAGCCCAATCTCTATTCAGGGGACACTTGCCTCGTTCATGAGGGTGTCCCCTGAATAGAAGTTGCACTGTAGAACATGTACTAACTTGCACTGTGAATTTCAAAATGTAAGATGATAAGCCACAGGATGTCCAGGATAAATTTGAGCTTCCCACTTGAAATGTCTGAGAACAAAAAAAAGGAAAAAGAAAGAGTGACAAGATAAAAATTAAAGAAAAAAAGAGGAAAGAACCTGAGCCTGTGACCACTTGAAAACTAGTAAAATGTAACTAATTGCCAGCGGATAATAAAAAATAAGAAACACCCGGCCTCAATGGGTCGACACCTAAGCCCATGATACAGTTTTGCAATACTGCTCAGCAGATACCCTGTTTTGACAGCTGTCAATTGATCATAACATGATGGATGTGCAAAATCAGGTTGCAGGCTCCCACACTAGCTAGAAAAAGCGAGAATTCAAATCAGTTACCTTGTGGTGTCCGTGAGGACAGTCAGGTGGACAGACAGAAGGACATACATTGCTGTAATTATGGTCACGTGACAACTAAAATTTCTCGGATGGATGGATAACTGAAATTAATTTTCTGTGCAATATATATTTTGTGGCTCCACTAGCATGCAAGAACAGAAAACTTGGTCACTTGGTACTTGGTACATTTTTCTTGCACTGAACATTTTTTGTGGCATTGTTCCCTTAAACAGGGGACTCTACTCCACTAAGGCTTTTCTTGTTCGGTAACACTGCACTTCCTGTGACCAGACCTCATGCATTGTCTCCCTTCACCCAGTGTATTTAAAATGGGTACCCGATTAACCGGCGACATACTGCTGGGGTTAAGCCTGTGATGGACCAGCACCCCATCAAGGGGGAGTAGTAATACTCCTAGGCACCGCATGCTTCATGCAAAGGAAACTGGGATAAGCTCCAGCCGTTTGGACCTTTGGCCCATGTGCACCATCATCCTTTCACTTAACATTTTAAATGTGATTCTTAATCTCTCCAAATATCAATCACAAAGTCACCAGTTGGCAGTGTGAAGTCTATGGTCTGAAGTCTGCAGGTCGAGTTCTGCAGACTGTGAGGTCCGCAGTCTGAATTCTGCATTCTGAAGTCTGCAGGTTGAGTTCTGCAGCCTGAGGCCTACAGTCTGAGGTTTGCAGGTCGAGTTCTGCAGCCAGTGAGCACTGAGGTCTACAGTCTGAGTTCTGCAGCCTGTAGTCTGCAGACTGACATCTGCAGTGTAAGGTCTGCAGGTCGAGTTCTGCAGTCAAAGTTCTAAATTGTATATAGCTTTTGATCAAGGTCTGCAGTCTAAGGTACAGTATGCAGTGTTAACCTGCAGTCAGTTATAGAGTACCCATGAGGTCTGCTGTCTACTGAATATTCTACCAGACAGTACATGTATATATGTAGGTCTACTGTCTGAGGTCTCAGTGCACTTAAAGGCCCACAATTCATGGAGAACATAGAGCTCATGATTCATCAAAAGCGGACCGAATTCTTCTCTCACAAACTTTCATTACATTGTATAATAATTATGTACCGTAAATCCTCTATTAAGCGCACTCGCCTCAAGAATTACCTCAACGCTTTAAATCTGCTAACAACCCCTTTAAGAGAACATTGAGAATCAGCTTTCCTGAATAACGCCAGTGCGCTGATCCCTTCCCGGTATTTTCGCTCTCTTACCAGTCAGATCAACACTTTGATCCATAGAACGTGAGATTAATACATAGATACACAAATATACAGAGTATCCTTGAGGAACTACA
>CALNXI010005375.1:0-14489 GCA_942486025.1 Porites evermanni | reverse complement strand
ACCGAGTCATCGCCGTCAGCTCAGAGAAGAGAAACCGGAAGTCCCCGACGATCTGGGCCCAGCCCTAGTGCCAGTCCTCCACCGGTTGCTGAGGGTATTACTGTGTCACCGACTCTTCTTAAAGAACTGTCGGGGGGTCAGAAAGTCGAGTTCATTGATTTTGTCAAGGTTGGTAAAATTTTATGTGTGTGCCGAATAGAACCCTTGTTTTCATTGGATTTCTTTTTGGAAGTTGTGTTGCCCCCTCCCACCCACCCCTTGCTGAACCTGCGCGGATGTACGTAATATAGGCAATTGAGGGACTCTTTGCTATACTAGCATTCGGCTCCGAGTGGGGTTGTAGCAATACTCCTAGCTGTAGCCTTTTGTTTGACGTTTTCTCCTCTCACATTTAATAATAGTCTCACCCTGATGGTCTAACTTTTGGGTAAGTTATTATACCATTCAAACGATACCTTGCACGAAAACCGAGTGGGGGCTGGAGATAGACGGGGAAGTCTCTTTTCTCGCCGTTTTCGCTCACCCACTTTTTCTGCTCGTTTGCACTGACTGAGAGCCTGGCACAGGCTAATGAAACCTCTACAACCGCTCTTGTTCTTTTGTTAGAGTCCTACTGGTCTTGGTTTTGCTGTGGTGGAAGGCCCAGGATTTGTTGAGGGCCAGACAGGTATATACGTTAAGGACATCACTGAGGGAGGACCTGCCCAAAAGGTACTTCAACCTTTTCCTGGTTCTCTCATACAAAATGCTTGTGTATTTATTGAAGTCTTTGTGTTAACGCTGCGTTTTTGAAAGGACTAACGAGACATTTGACCTCAGTGAAGAGTTCTCCTAAGCTAGTTTCTGCTTATCTTTAGGATAACCGATTGAGGAAAGGAGATCAGCTGCTTGCAGTGGATAACCAGCCCATTGTAGGACTTTCTCATGCTGAGGTAAACGACTGTCGCTAGTGAAATACAATAGGGACTTTAAGATCTAACGACGCGACGGTAACGACAACGTCGCCTAAAAAGTGAATTTGCGTTCCTTCAATCTTAATAGCGATTATTCCTCCCTTTTTACTTTGTCAAATGTAGGCAAACTCTCCGGAAGCTGAATTTCAAGGGAGCATATCAAAGCTCAGAAAGAGATATAAAAATTTCGTCGTTGCTTGTTTACGTCCTCCATAAAACGCCAAATTAGGCATTTTCACGTCATAGTCGTGCAAAAACAGGAAAGAAATGTACAAAAAAGCGTGATGCACGTGCAAAGTTGTTGTTTTGCTTATTCAATCAATTGGGTTTTTTTTTTGACGTTCTCGTTGCCGTCTGCGTCGTTGGATCTTAAAGTCCCTAATCAAACCTTCGGGGACGCACATACTTCGTTAACGGACATTAAAATGCTCTCCCGGGGCGGAAATTTCACTGTTAAGACGCTTTTTTTTTTTAGCCTCCCGTAAAAGGATACCTCTCGTAAGCAAACGTGCACATCCCTTCTCGGGGCTGTAGAACCTAAAAATAACCTTCCTCAAGCGGCCAGTAAACAAAACAAGACTAGACTTAAGAAGGATTCAAACTGCAGACAACTGAGGGACGGAGAAAAGGAACACTACCTTGCCTTGTGAGCCTTTTGGCCTACAGACATAGGAAAAGAGAGGGAAAGAAAGATTTGATTAGGTTTCCGCTTTTATAGTCGCTGTTATCTCTGCGATCTACAAAGTGACCCGTCGAGAAACAAACGATAGGTGAAGCCTGTCATACACAAAGCACCCTGAATACTGTCTTTCGGCGTTGTATTTAAAAAAAAAAATGGTAACGAAGAAAAAGTGTGGCTGGTTATATTGTCAACAATTCCTTTAACAATCAATCAATAGTCCAGTTTCGAATTAAAAATTACCGCTGAATACAAACATTAACGACACATTTATACAGGGTTAGCCTCGACGTAAAGTAAAATATTCAGAAATTCTGGCAAGTAAGTGTTTGAAATTTGAATACGGCTATTTCGAAAAAGGTTGTCGGAAAAAGTGCACGCGACAATCCCGAAAGGTATTGTGGGTGGTTTTGAGATCACTGTTCTTCATAAAAATTTTGAAAGAATGGCACGAGAGGCCATGGACTATGTTTCCGAGTGCTAAAGCGAAGCAGCAAAAGTAGGTTCGACAGCTACAGTGTCAGAAACAGGGTATTGATCATATCCCATATTACCTTTCGGGATTGTCGCGTGCACTTTTTTTTCCGAAAACCTTTCTCGAAATAGCTGTATACACAATAGACAGAGTAGTAAACAGGTCTTTTTCTCGTTGGAATTTGTGAATATATTACTTCAGATTGAGGCCAAGGCTGTAAAAAATGCGTCTTCACTTCTTTAATTCAGCGGTCATGGCGAACTCGAAAATGGACTATTAGTCAAAGTAGGCTTAAAACTCCTCCCTCTCTACTCATTATTGAGCCAATCAAAGCGGTTAATAACTCGTGACGGTGGTCCTGCTTTAATAGCTTCGTTGGCAAACACCTGTGCTTACCGGATCAGCTTTTAAAAGTGTTGATTTGTTTGTTTTTAGGCTGTTGCCATATTAAAAAGAACCAAAGGAAAGGTGTCACTCGTGGTTGCCAGGAAACAAACGCCAGCCGGAAGTGGACAAGTTTCCGAAAAGACCGGAAGTCCGCGCGCCATTAAGCGGGGACCTCCTGTTGCTAAGAAACCTGTCAGGGACTCTTTATCAGATCCCAAAAAACCCGGCAGTCCAAGAAAAGCCGAGAGTCCCCGAATGACTAAGAAAGCTTACGAAAGGTCTCCGAGTGGAAGTCCTGTATCGCCGAGAAAATCTCCACCCAAACCAGAAGTGCCTGAGCCAGAAGTTCTGGTTATCCAGCAGTCTCCTAGGGAAGCAGCAGGTATGTGGTATATTATATACTGTTGTTTACCTTGGATTAGACTTAATCAAAGCCCTGGTTAGGTCGCGACTCTGTTTCTCGCTGTCGCTCGCTTTGCGAGTGCCCCTCGCGCCTTCGACGCTCTCGTGGTCGACTTGTGGCAAATCTTACCTTTAATATTCTTTTACTGGCATGTTCAACTGACTTCTTCTCTCTCTTCTTGTTTTCACAGTTACGCCCCTTGTCTCATCGCTGACACAGATCCCAAATCCCCGTACAGCACCAATAATTCCCGGTCAAGAGTGTGTGATTGAAATTCCTAAAGGCAACACTGGCCTGGGGCTTAGTATTGTAGGCGGAGCAGATACTCTCTTGGTGAGTTCAAGTTGTGGCAATTGATTTAATTTACCACTAACATTGCTGGTTTTCACGTGAGGTCATTACCAAGTTCTGTTCGGCGTCTTCCCAGGCTTTCTCGGGCGATTCATTTCGGTGACGTGTCCGAGACGAACATAGGTCGCGCGAAAAAATTAGGCCTAGGTACTAGGCAAATGCCTCCATTCAAATCTCTGTTAATTTTGGGTCAATCATTTCTCCTCGTTTCTCGCGTTTGAAAAATCACACAGAACTGAATCTTGGCGAGGCTGTTTATTTTTTATATTTTATTTTTTCCCATTCCCAAATTCTGGGCTTTATCTACGTAACGATTTCGATTTTTAATTTTTGATGGCGTGACAGCGAAAACCAACAGTTTTAATAGTTCTCGATTGGTTTTGGGTTCCCTTTCTTAGGTTAGCGTATTGTTAAGCTAATTGTTTTGCTAACAAGTGTAGTGAAACCGTATTGTTCAATTGAAAAGCGCTTTGAACAGAACGTAGTCTCTCTCGCAACCGTGTTTAGTATCGCCGACACTAAAAACGGCTGCGAGGGAGACTAAACGGAACGTTAATGCCGTTTTTATTTCCCAGGGTGCCATTGTCATACATGAAGTATATGAAGACGGTGCCGCTGCTCAAGATGGAAGACTGTGGGCTGGAGATCAAATATTAGAAGTGAGTTATCCGATGTTGTAGATTGAACTGTTAACGTTGTTATTTAACCATAAGAACTACCAGTTTTTGGTTTGTTCGTCATATCAATTATTTTAGCGTTTTTGCAAAATCTTGAGGTCTGTAGCGAAGTAAACGTTCGTTAACCCCACCAGGTTTGCCAAACAAGAATGACTCTGATTACCTTCGCATGTGACGAAACCGTTTAAGTACATAGCGTCGTAAACAATCAGATGCACCATCAGTTTTCAGTCTCACTGGAATTGGTGTCACCTGCAATTGATTCTACCTACGCATGTCACATGCTATTACCGCTGTTCATACTGACTGATGGTTTTTCCAAAGGTAAACTCCGTGGACCTACGAGAGGCGACTCATGACATGGCTATCACAGCTCTCCGGCAGACACCAGCTGTAGTGCGACTTGTAGTTCTCAGAGACGAGTCACAGTTTAAAGACGAAGGTGTGGTTCAGAGTTAGTTATTGTAATTAATTTAAGTATTGATCGTAGCTACTTTGCATAGCCTGCGAAGATTGCGGGGTTGTTATCCGCTAGATACTCCCAATCTTCTCGTGGCTCCGCCGCCAAAAACAGCAGCACTCAACCTCTAGTCCCGCCAGTTATGCAGGCACACCGTGCTTAGACTGTCGAGTCCTCCTTCCTTACTGCTCTTTTCACAAACACGCAAACTCTAAAGTTCAAAAGCAGCTCTGCATTTTTTCTCTGCCTTCAATCATACTGATCCGTCTGCGAATCATTCTCATTTTGAATTTTTTTGTTGTTGTTGCAAATTTAAAGTTGGCGTTTGTCTCTGAACGCTCCCAGTGTTTAAGGAAATGTCGCATAGTTTACCTGTTCCCTGTCCAAGGTGAATTAAAGTTATTTCACAGTTGTATGATAATGAGTTTTATTTCCTCTGCAGAGGCTTTTGAATACCTGACACTTGAGTTGAACAAAGCACCCGGACAGGGCCTAGGTTTGAGCATTGTTGGCCGAAGGTAAAGTCTGTGAAATAGACTGAAATCAATTAATCAAATATCTTGCGGTGTGACGGTCCGCCTTGAAGCTTTTACTCTCTGTTATGATTGTTCCCTTTGTAATCAACACAGTGTCAAGTAATTATTCAGTTTTTCCACATATTTTTTCACCCTACAGGAATGACACTGGAGTGTTCGTTTCTGATGTTGTCAAAGGCGGCGTCGCCGAGGCTGACGGACGCTTGCTGCCTGGTGATCAGATCCTCTCTGTTAACGGAGAAGATCTTAAAAATGCAACGCAGGAAATCGCTGCTGGCGTCCTTAAGGTAACCATGGTGATGTGTCTAGGTAAATACCAGGGGCATAGACTTTTTCCAAGTTGGTGGTAACCGGTAAAAGACTACTTTCATAGCGTAAATAATTGTGATCAGTAAAATATTTTCAAGATTTAATAGACTGTTGATAAAGACTGCAGCGTGGCGTTACGTGTACCGATGAACAAATAGAGAGGTTAAGCATCGCGTTTACGTCAATTTGTACCACGTGACCAAGTGTCCCCTTTACTTGTCGCCTACTGTTCATTATTTCTACACATAACTAAGGTAGTCTCCCGCAATTTTTCTATCCATAAGAATTTTCTGAGCTGTTTTTATCTGCTCCCTTTCTATTTTGAGAAATTCTCAACTTGAATCTGAGGTTTGCCGTTTGCCGTATACGTAAAGCTTAAACTCTCTAATGCTGCTTTTTTTTCAGCGAACTTCTGGTCGGGTTATACTGGAGATCGCTAGACTGAAACACGGTACCAGTTCCCGCCCGTCTTCAATGAGTAGTTTGCCCAACATACAATTAGGCGCCGGTTCGCTCAGTAGCATGGAAAATATTGCTGTTAATATCCCTCTCGGTAAGTGATGAGTTTTCTATTTGTGTAAGCCTTCTAGAGTTACTGATAAGGCTGCATCTGTGTGTAAGGATTAGGGACCTTTGAGCGCATTCGCATTCTTTCAATTTTCATCACGATTATTCCATCTCACTTACTTTGTCAAGTAAATGGGAACTCTCCAGGAGTTGAATCACTAAGAACAATGTCTAAGTGCAGAAAAAGAAAGAATTTCGATTTCACTTGTTTACGTCATCCATGAAACATGAAATTAGGTGATGTAGTCGTGCAAAGACGGCAAAGGAATTCACAAAAAGTGTGAGTTGTTGTTTTGGTTATAAAACCTATTGCTTTTTCTGACGTTCTCGTTGCCGTTGCCGTTGCAGTCGCTGTTGTCTGATCTTAAGGTCCCCTTCATTCATAAGCTCCTTTGGAAAGAGGTAGTCTACCTTTGTACCTCAAAAGCAGTAATATTAACCCTGGGCACATGAACAAGCTATAAATTTGATAAAACCTAACAGAATTACACCTCTCTTTTTCATGGCAAAGGATAGCTTGTAAGAACGTTTTACCGAAATACCTTTTTTTTTCAAGATTTTGAACAACCGGAAACACATGCAACAGAACAAACATCCGTTCCCAGCCTCCCTCTGGCGAATTTGCTACCGATGTCGGAGCTCGTAGAGCAAACTGGCGATCTGATTCAGTCAGATGGAGAAGAGGAAGAAGAAGAAACGTGAGTAGAGTTTCGAATATTTATCTACTCTCAATCACAGGTTGGTAAAATAGTCACCAAATTCATTTGTCAAAAGCTGAAAACAAACAAAATCATGCGAAAGAGAGCAGAGCAGTACTTTACCACAGTTTCTAGTTTAAATTACATGATTCTCTTTCACAGTCTCAGGATCTTGTGACTCAGATGTGAAAGTTAACTTTTCGTTTCTAAGAGAATATCTCTTAAAACTTAAAGGCGTAGGCTCGTCTGCATCCTAGGAATGTGAGAAGTCACTCTTTTCTTTACAGATTCCTAATACTTCTCTTGTATCTTTTCAGACCACTGGAGCCGAAACTTATTGAGCTAGAACGCGGCCCAGAGGGCCTGGGTTTCAGTATCGTGGGTGGTCNTAATACTTCTCTTGTATCTTTTCAGACCACTGGAGCCGAAACTTATTGAGCTAGAACGCGGCCCAGAGGGCCTGGGTTTCAGTATCGTGGGTGGTCATGGGAGTCCTCATGGCGACCTTCCAATCTACGTCAAAACTGTCTTCCCCACTGGTGCCGCGGCACGAGACGGACGACTGAAGCGTGGTGATCAGATTGTTGCTGTGAATGGAGAGAGTCTTGTAGGTGTAGCGCATGAGAATGCCGTTGCTATGCTGAAGAGAACCAAGGGAAAAATTATTCTAACTGTACTTTCATAAGGAACGCGTTATTTTACACGACTACTGTGACATTATTCTCATATGGGTAGCCTGTGCACTCTTAGCATAGGTGTCCCGTGCCAAACCTGTGCTTCCAAGACAGAAAAATAATGTTAACGCCACATCGCCTACCGTAATGTTTTCATACTTTCATGCTGCCCACATAGTTTTTTAATTATGTTCATATTGTCTTTTGATAATCGTTTTTATGAGCATTTCAAGTTTTCTGTTCTTCGCTTTTTTCGTATAAACGTAAAATCATCCAATATTTATGCTAACAATATCAAACAGTAATTTTCACCCCTTAGTATAGTCTGCGGCCTGCTGCGGGCAAGGTTGCCAGGGGGTACGGGGTGGTGATACCCCGGGAGAGCCTGCTTGCGGGCCAGGAGAAAGGAATTTGCTTCCAATGAACGCTCAGCGTGACTTGCTGATCGTAACGCCAGCTTCTGTAGTTATAATATTGAACTGTAATGTGCAATTTAAATGCAGTGAATGCCTGTTACTATATGTTGTAAAAAGAGGATTTGACTTTTTCTAGTTTAAATAAAGTTTCAAAAAAAAAATTCTGCGCGTGATTTTTCTTATCTCTATTCTGTGAAACCAGAATGTTTGCGTTTTTCTTGGCGTTTGAACCCTTCAATGAAGCCTGAAATCTTGCAAAACAAAAGCAAAGAGAAGCCGGATCTTTGTGTAGATCAAAATTCAAACTTACCATGCTGCTTTTATTGGCTGCTATGAGGGTCAAATTCGTCTCTCAAAACAGTCCCATGGACGATGGACCAATCAACCCAATTCGACGCAGCAACACGGCCCAGTCCCTTTACACATACTGCATTGTAGGTGTTGTGAGCGTAAGCACCTGCTTTGCTCAATTGGTTGGGTACCAGTCTAGAACATCTCTTGAAGTATTTAAAAATAATTGTGGAGAAAATGACATAATTTTTAGTCTGCACCAAGGGTGCTCCTCCCCGTTCATCCTTGCCTGTGTGCAATTTCCAGGCTGTTCGCAGTCAAATTTCTCCTGATTACGTGGAATATAAGGCTTACGTAGACCGCGAGCGGTCGTCCTTCTTTCCTGTCTTTTCTCAGAGCCTCGCGAGGGGAGCGAAAAGTTAGAATTATGGGTGAGGTCAGCGGATACCTCATGAAATTCAAAATGGCGGAGCTTGCTGATGAGATTTTCAACCGGACGTTTGAGAGGGAAATCGAGTGTAAAAATGGAACACTAAGAATCCAGCAAGCTGAAGTAGGCGATGAAAGCTGTGTAGTGTGGGATGCTGCTTTGGTTCTTGCTAAATATATACAGACCGACCATTTTTGCTCCACAGACGGGCTGATAAACAGACGAGTTATTGAGCTTGGTGCAGGTACTGGAGTAGTGGGACTAATTGCTGCAGCTTGTGGGTAAGTACATTTAGCACTATCAACCCTGATTAAGATTCAGGACCCAGAAAACCATAACCTGTTTTGCGGCACATACCCATTTAGACCAAAGAAGGGAGTGCCCCCCAACCCCGGGGGAAACCAGAGTTTCTGGTATCTCGGAGCAAGGGCAAGAAGCAACAATGAACCCAAACCATTTTAATCTGGGCCTCACTGGAGAAAGAGGATTGTTCTATCTAATGCATCACCCTTCTCACTATAAATTAATATTAGATTTTGTGTTTAAGGTTTGCTCATGAATTTTCCCTGAACTTGGTTATGATTGGTCACTAGTGATAAAATCAACATTGCCGAAATATTTCAGGTGCTGCTCACAGTTGTCTGAGTTTGACAGTTGCGTGACATGATGATGTCAAANACGTGGAATATAAGGCTTACGTAGACCGCGAGCGGTCGTCCTTCTTTCCTGTCTTTTCTCAGAGCCTCGCGAGGGGAGCGAAAAGTTAGAATTATGGGTGAGGTCAGCGGATACCTCATGAAATTCAAAATGGCGGAGCTTGCTGATGAGATTTTCAACCGGACGTTTGAGAGGGAAATCGAGTGTAAAAATGGAACACTAAGAATCCAGCAAGCTGAAGTAGGCGATGAAAGCTGTGTAGTGTGGGATGCTGCTTTGGTTCTTGCTAAATATATACAGACCGACCATTTTTGCTCCACAGACGGGCTGATAAACAGACGAGTTATTGAGCTTGGTGCAGGTACTGGAGTAGTGGGACTAATTGCTGCAGCTTGTGGGTAAGTACATTTAGCACTATCAACCCTGATTAAGATTCAGGACCCAGAAAACCATAACCTGTTTTGCGGCACATACCCATTTAGACCAAAGAAGGGAGTGCCCCCCAACCCCGGGGGAAACCAGAGTTTCTGGTATCTCGGAGCAAGGGCAAGAAGCAACAATGAACCCAAACCATTTTAATCTGGGCCTCACTGGAGAAAGAGGATTGTTCTATCTAATGCATCACCCTTCTCACTATAAATTAATATTAGATTTTGTGTTTAAGGTTTGCTCATGAATTTTCCCTGAACTTGGTTATGATTGGTCACTAGTGATAAAATCAACATTGCCGAAATATTTCAGGTGCTGCTCACAGTTGTCTGAGTTTGACAGTTGCGTGACATGATGATGTCAAATTTGATAATGATGGTTGATGATTATTTAATGAGATGTTGCCTGTAGTCTTCCCTGCTAGTAGAGGCCTCTTTCTGCTGGTATTACTCCCACCCACCAAATCCCTGGGAAAAGTGGCTACTAATGAGGCCCTCTTAGGATGGGGGGGGGGGGATTTATGTCCATAGTCTGAATTTCAAATACTGTTGTTTTGCATTTTAAGGAGCACGCCATGTCCTTGTCCATATTTAACCCATCTTGTGTCATTTGTCTCCATTCCACCATCTGGTCACTGTTTCAAGGCCATGTTGCTTGTTGAAAATTCACCCTATCAGGGCTTTGCTAGCAGGGAACTTGTAGTAGGGAAGTTAGTAAAAAATTGATTAAAGCAGTGTTGAGTCTTGTTGTCTGTTTTTTAGTGCACATGTCTGTTGTACTGACTTGCCAAGTGTTGTACCACTCATTGAGTCAAACAGACAAATCAATCAACACCTCATAACTGGAAGCTTTACTGCAAATTCTCTAAAATGGTAAGTAGTTCTTATGCTCTATTTCAATTCCAGAACGGGTGGGGGTGGGATGGTGGGAGAATGGGGAGAGAACAGGGAGTGACAATGAAGTCCTCCTCATTCTTTTCTCGTTTTCTCATTCTCAGACACCCATGGTCAATGTAACCATTACAAAAGGAGTTGCCTGCAGAGGGGGCTAATCTCGTTGCTTCAGTTTGAACTTTTTGTTATGACGACGACAGTAACTTACATTGACATCTTTATAATTCAATATTAAACTACATCTGCTGGTATAACATATTATTTACATGTTTCAATGCTGTTGTGTTTTAGGGGTCAAGATGTATCAACCTTTCAACCTACCCCAGGCATCATTCTAGTAGCTGATTGCATTTATTATGAAGAGGTGAGGATGTTCATGTTTGCTCTGCAGAGATATAGGTATACTTGGGCATTGCAGAAACATTGTTTGTCATGATTTAACAACAAAATTACATTATAGCAGGCTACATATATGATTTAAGCCATTGTTCTGGATTAGTGATAAGTATTGGTCTAACTTGGGGGTGTGGTGGCCGAGTTGTAAAAACATGTCAAACTTAAGATCTGTGTGTCTGGGTTCAACCCTTGCCAATACACTTGTCTCTTTTCACCAAGATGTATAAGTGGGTTCTGGCGACAAAAAAGTTCTGGGGATATTACACTGCAATGGACTAGAATACTTTCCAGCAGGGTAGCAATTTTCCTAGGTGCTTCATGCTACTTGTACTTAAACGTCATCATCATCATCATCATCATCATTATTAGTTTTGTTATTATAATTATTTCTATTTATAATAATGTTTATTATTATTACTATTTTTTCAAGTCCCTATTTCCACTTGTGGTGACCCTGTGTGATCTAAGTGATGCCAACACCACTGTGCTAATATGCTATGAAGAGAGGACAACAGGCAATAAACCTTTGCTAGAGAAAAAGTTCCATGAGGTACAAATATTTAGCAGTTATTAAATTCAACTTTTGTATGATATGAAGAATTATTCAGATCAAGGAGACTGTTATCCACCAAAGGAAAGAGGAAGTGCAATCGATGGATGGTCTATTGCTTATGCAGCCTTGTTACCCAGCAAGAAGACCAAACAATGAACCTCATTTCTAATCAAATATACCATCAAATCAACGGTGTATTGCTCTCTTCTTCAAATTTGGTCAATGCCGGTTGGTTATGGCAATTGAGCCAGGGGAATGGGGTCAATCAGAAACAGAGAAGTATTTTGAAAGAATAATGACTTAAAATGTATGACAATTAGCATGTAATGAGTGTGGAGCAAAGAAAAAGACGGTCATGAATTCCCAACAGGATTCAAACCTATGACTTCTCATGCTGTAACATCAGACATGAGTAAGCTGTGTAGAGGTTCAATGAGTAGCCTGTTCACAGACCCTCTCTTCTCTCTTTAGAGATCCTCGCGTGTGCATATGAAAAAAGAAACCGCAGGGGATTTATTGACTTCTAGGGCAAGGGGGTGGGGAAAGAAGAAAGTCGATGTTTCTTTTTCTTTCACGTGCTCCACCCTCATTCTCATGTTCCAGGCTTGCACACTCGCCCATGCTTGCTCATCCATTTTTGAAAACAACATCTGCATACGTACAGGCTACTCGTGGAGAGTTAGGCCATATATAGCTGAATCAAAAAACCTTGCTTTGGCCATTGGGAAGTGGAAATTGAGCATTTGGGAATACAGAGCTTACTGCATTGATTTGCTTGAATGCCCACCAAACAATAGCTTACCAGTGTGCAATTCCCAATGCCCTAAACAACCTTAATTGAATCAGCAACATGCACGACGTGCGTCCTGCATGTTGCTAGAATTAGCAATGTTGAGAGCGTGCTGTTTGGAATGAGGGAAGATCTTGAAGGCAATTCATTGGAGGAGTGTCTCATGGGATATGCTTGTAACAGGGACATCAATCTATTGTTTTATTTTGATTTGATTTGTTTTCAGCTGGTGAGAGAACACTTTACAGTGAAAGAAATCCCAGAAGAACACCAAGACCCAGTCTACCACAGCCCAGATATACACTTACTGAGATTGACAAAAAAAGATGTCAAGCTTTGACAGCAAAAAAAAATGACCTATCCCCTTCTTGTTGGTGAGACTACAGCTATGGTGTGGAACGCTACTGGTCATCAGTGGAATCCACTGGAAAAGATCATATGCAGTCTGTGTTTGAGAAAGGAGTTCCAGCGTCGATTTTGGTGTGGACTTTGACTTTATCGGTGAACAGGGCGTGGTTATAAGTACGCTCAGGGTATTTCTGCTCCATTAAGGCTATGATCATGCTATACCGAATAGGTCTTACGCCGGCATGCACAAAATCCATACTGCTGCTTCGGTTCCATTGGCGGATCCTGGGGAGGAGCGTCGCGTGACAACACTAACGGCGGTTGTGTAGCAGACTGGTGCAGCACACGTTTTGTTCATTTCGTTCCGTTTCTTACTGTACGATCACAACGTGAAACTTCCTCATGCGACGTGAACACACAGCGACTGATGTTTATTTCTCTCTTTACACTTGGGTGTGGTCCCAAGAAATCAACTTGATGGGAAATTGGCTTACATTTGACATTTAAAGCGAGTTGGAATACCTTGAATGGGACAATGTTTAAGAGAAAACGAATTCATTTTATAGAGACGTTATCGCTGCCGTCACTGTCGCTGTTGCTACAGCATACTAGTTTTCAAGGTCCATGGAGCGTTTTATACAGCATGATATAGAGAGAGTGAAAAACTTCCGGGTGCAAATCCTAGGTGGGATATTTGTTGTTATTGATAAACGCTATGGCCTACACACACGGAAATAAAAAGAATGAACATGATTTTATTGAGATTGCGTTAGCCTACATTACATTACATGCATCGGGTGGTCATAAAGACTATCAATAATTTGAACCTTGGCCGCGTGAGCAACGGCTCTATTACAAAAAGTTGATAAATTCCTTAAGACCTCGTTTACATGGAGAAATCCTGTCCCGGGTAGATTGGTCAGCATCCCAGCCGATTCAACTTTAGAGAGTGTTTATAAGAAAAATTTTACCCCTTTGTTCGCGCCAATAGCGCTTGCGCATGTTCTGAATAGGAACTTCAAGATCCAGCGACGCGTCGAGAAGCGGACGGCAACGAGAACGTAAAAAAAAAGGAAAAAAAAAACGGTTTGATAAGCAAAACAACAACTTCGCACGTGTATCACACTTTTTTGTACATTCCTTTCCCGTTTTTTCACGACCACGACGTGAAAATGCCAAGATTCGCGTTTTGTGCAGGACGTAAACGTCAAGCAACGACGAAATTTTATTTCTCGTTCTGAGCTTGGATATGGTTCTCTGAAATTCAGCTTCAGGAGGGTTCGCCTACATTTGACAAAGTAAGTGGGTAGGAATAATCGCCACCGTTGCCGTCGCCTCGTTAGATCGTAAAGTCCCTATTGTCTTGACTTGGCCGGGCCGAAGTGTTTATGTGGAGAAACGTTTGCCCAGTCACGAGGGTGACTCTACCATCACAAAAAAGATGACCCAGCTAGAAGAGTCGCTCTTCTAGCCAAACCAACTTTTCGTTTCTCATTTAAACGGTTCGCCTCGTTTTGTAAGAAAATGTAGAAAAAGTTGGCTCGCCGCTCGCCCAGGAGAGCTCGCCGGGGTAGGCGAGTGAGCCTTATCCCCGGCACGACTTTTCTCCATATAAACAAGGCCTTAGCTGCGCAAGCCGCTTGTAGTGATAACCGCTGACAATATTTTTTTATAGAACAGGTAGCCCCGCTCAGTTTTCATTGTGCTTGTGTCTTGCTAGACTACCAGCAGTCTCTCTTTTTTCTGTAGTCCGTCGAGCAAGACGGCGCGTGACTGATGGCGTGAGACGGGAGAGCACTTTTTTCTTCTCGGGCGGCCGCCCTCGTTTTGCGCGTCTCGCGGCTTCGCCGCTCCCGCGCGCGTGCATTGCTCTCACTAAATCTGAAGAAAAAGAGAGACTGCTCGCAGTCTAGTGTCTTGCCAGCTTATGACACAACTGCCAGATAACAAAATTAATAAATTTTTCTAATAGAAAATTCTGTACAGGATGAGTGGTCAAAGCTCATCGCCATGTTGGTGAGTGAAAGACGACTCCACATCAACGTTCTGGCACGCAGCAGGAGTTTTGAATTCCATGAGATATTCACATCTGCTAGGTTCCGTTACTTGCACCAATT
>CALNXI010005374.1:0-14493 GCA_942486025.1 Porites evermanni | reverse complement strand
CACTAGTACAGCTAACTTGTTCCATGTTCTTCGTTCAAACTAAGATATTGTCAGTTTGCCCAACGCTATAACCTGGTAAAATCTAACATGAAAAGCTTTAAGCGTAGAGCGGACTAGAAAAACATTTTCTTCAAAGTAAATCCACTTAAAATATACTAAGAAACTCATAAGAGGTTGTTCAACCCCTTATGAGTTTCTGATATACTTTAAACAGACCTTAAGCTCCAACATAAGCCATCCTGGGTCCAATGATTTCTTAATCCGTGGCCTAAGTTCGAATTCGTTTAAGTAACCAAGTCTTGGGTCAAGTACAGCAAAAACGAATTCCTAGCATGGAAACGTACAAGAATGAAAAGAGAACATTTTTATCGTTGTCCTTATGTTCACCATGGTGCTCACATCTGGGACGCTTTTACGCTGGAAGTAGGGCTCTAACGCTTATATTTGCGATGCTAGACTTGCATGCTGTTGAAAACCAGGCTAAGTACAAGTTAACATATCGGAACAAAAGAACAGATCGTGTAACGCATACACACACAGGCTTTATTGAGTTACTTCGCAATTCTAAATTGATCAATTTCTTAAAAAATTTCTACAAAAACAAAGGGAAAGAGGTAGCTCTAGTAGAAACAAATGAAAAAATCCTAATAAATGGCAACGTGACAGCTTAACGACAGATTTTAGCTTAGCCTAATCGGTGAGAAACACACACTTGGCTTGAGTATCCGTTGTGTTTAGGATTCACAGTGGCACGTTTCTATGGTAGAGATGTTCATGTGACGACCTCCACTTGAGATAAATGTGTGGTACTTCTTTTTCTCCGATTCACATAAGGTGTCCGGCCAAAATCTGGGTGGCCATGAGGCCGGATCTCTTCTTGGTCTATTTGAAAAGAAATAAAGAGTCAATGGGTAAGTCGGTCGATTTTGTTTTTCATAAAACCAACATGAAGTGACTGTAGATTTCAAGGTCAGCCTTTTATTAATCATTTGTAATGATTTTGTGGCGTCTGTGCTTCGCTTGAATGAAAAAGGCATACCCTACTGAAGTGATATGCCTGTGAGTGTGTCATCGGAGCTCGTTTGGCTAAGCAGTGTATGAGGAAAAAAAGGTCTGCGCAATGTAATGCTTGTTTTACGATTAAGTGATACATACAGAGAGTAGGAAATAAAAATGGATAAATGGCATGTACATTACTCAAAGGGCTGGGATCGTGTCTATGAGTGCTTATTTAGCTTAAAGTGCATATAACCCCAAATTTGTTAAACTGAATAACAGACTATTAAAGCTAGAATAATAATAAAAAAAACTTGTAATAAACGAGGCCACAGATTGTTCACGATTTTAGATAAATCTCCTTTTTTTACAGATTGCTAAATATGTAGAATTGATATCTTAGGGACTGGTCAAAAAGTATAGGGGAGGGGGGGGGTGGGCCGGAGCAGAGAGGGGGTGGGTCATGAGGTTTTGAGCCTTGTGCAAGGGGTGGGTCATGCAATTTTCAGCTACCCTTAGGGGGTGGGTCACCCTATTTTTTACTAACTACTAACAAGACAGTTGACTACTCTCATTATATAAAACAAAGCCAACTGGAATTATTGCTAAAATACTCACAAACCTGTTGTGCGAGAAAATACAAAGGTTGACAGGCCGCACATCTATACAGGGGTGGAACCCTCTGTGACCCGTTTTTCTTCTTTTTTGTAAGGAAATGATTGGTGGTTCTTAAAAATTTATTGAAGTTATAGTTGGTTTTGTATAAGATTCCATTTTTTCATTCAAGCTTCCTTTATAGTAGGCACTGAGGCTGGTATTGTGTCACAAATGGCAATATTTCTTTTTCCTCCTTGTTGTTTTGTTTTAGGAGTTTAGACTCCCTTTTGTGAATTTTACTTCTGATAGTAGGTTTTCTATCAAAGATAGGGGGCACCCAACGAGAATACTCTTCAAAACCAATTTAAACAGTAGATATAGGCATATTTTTATCCCCTAAAAATTTTCCATCTGTTCGGATCTCCTAGCTGAAAGTCTAGTGATACGAAAATTATAGGGATCAAAAAATGAGCAATTATACCGTTTTTTTAGATGTTTGAAAATCCTAGGAGGGGCAGACAAACAAGAAGTTTTACAACAAATGTTCCGAAAATTCTAGATCTCAAATCGTCTCTCGAACAGATATTTTCCGAAAATTGACGTTGGGTGCCCCTGAAAGATTGTGGGTAGCCTCCGTCCATCAAGCGTTTTTTTTTTAAATTTGAATTATTTTCGTCAAAGGTTGTTTCTGAGGAGTTTTTTCGTAGGAGTCTTAAGGCTTCTCCTTTGACAAATTCTTTTTTCAACATTTGGAGGGTGACACGAAGTGAAATGTGTGTGGAAGAAGCTTTCCGTTTGTTTAAAATGTGTCTTTGCATCAAGGATAGATTTTTCCTTGAATCTTGTGCCTTTGTATACAACCGTGTCTAAAAACGCAGTCTCAGTGTCAAATGTTTCGGCCGTGAATTCATTAGTTGGGTGATGTAAGCTTGCTTGTTCAATGAAGGCTTCAATGTCTGGTTTACTCATGTCCCATAGGGAAAAGATATCGTGTATGTGCAGGCTGTATGTGGCATTCCCAAACTGTTGTTCTAAAGACAGTTTTGCTTAGAGCTGTTGTTTCAATATATGTCATGAAAACATTGGCAAAGGAATCAAAACTGCTGTCTTTGTGCCCATTGCAGTTCCATGGTTTTGTAGGTNTGTGCCTTTGTATACAACCGTGTCTAAAAACGCAGTCTCAGTGTCAAATGTTTCGGCCGTGAATTCATTAGTTGGGTGATGTAAGCTTGCTTGTTCAATGAAGGCTTCAATGTCTGGTTTACTCATGTCCCATAGGGAAAAGATATCGTGTATGTGCAGGCTGTATGTGGCATTCCCAAACTGTTGTTCTAAAGACAGTTTTGCTTAGAGCTGTTGTTTCAATATATGTCATGAAAACATTGGCAAAGGAATCAAAACTGCTGTCTTTGTGCCCATTGCAGTTCCATGGTTTTGTAGGTAGTGCTTTCCACTGAAGTGGAAGAAATTTTCTTTGAGGATTAATCTAAGCATTTCCGGCAAGTAATGTGTAGGAATGGGTTGTCTTTGTTGAAATTTTCATATGCTTTGTGACAAAAAATTTCAATATACCCTCGTTTTGCTGTATATTTGTGTCAAGACTCATATTTAAACGTCCATTGAAACAAGAAATGTTCGGTTTTCCACATTCGTCTTTTCAGTGAAAGGTATGATTTCTGTGGTTTTGATATTGGTTGTAGCAGTGTATCAACAAATTTTGTCAAGCACAGAACAAGGTTTTATTGGATTATTAAGAGGAAACCGAACATCCATGTTTTAACTAGGGGGTGGGTCATGCAATTTCTAACCTTGCTTTTGGGGTGGGTCAGTCATTTTTGTGCCGAAGGGAGGGGGTGGGTCATGTGTTTTTTATCAACCACATTTCCAAATGCTCTGGCCCACCCCCCCTATACTTTTTGACCAGTCCCTTAAGCCGCGGCATTTTGGACCTAGGGCGAGTGACGTATTTTGAGGCATCCTAATCATGTCAGAGCTCCACATTGCGTAGGACTGGGTCTCTTAAAAAGTGAGTCCACACTGTTTCAGTATTCATCGCTCTTTTTCCATGTCGCTCAATTTCCCAATGTTTGGGAATTTTTCTGGAGTTATATTCTAAAGGACTGTATCCAGGTTTCAAAAAATTAGGCCCCGTCCTCACGTATCCTGATATTTTTGGATCCGCAACTTTTTCTTTGCGAATTTGTCTTCCGTCCACACGTATCCAGTGTATCCGCCTTACGAATCCGCAGCCTTTTGGATCCGCTCTCCAGATGTGGGAATGTTTGAATCCGCTAAGAATCCGGAATCGTGTGGACGCTAAACCCGGATATTTTTTTATCCAGTGACGCCACAAGATCGAGCCCAGTTCTTTACCGTGAATATTCAAGACGGTGCCGAGCGCATTCATTATACGTTTCTGGGAAACTGCCCACCTACCCCTCCCCTAATCCAACATTAACGCTAACTTCTCACTTAGCAAAATGTTGGCTTAGGCGCTAGGGGAGGGGTATCGGCGCAATGTTATCGCTTATTTACATTTGGACTTCAGGGTTGAAATGAGGTCCACAGTGGGCTAAAATAATTCTTTCATAATGTTGGTTCAGTTAAAATTGTGCTCAGTTGGTATGACATAAGGGCCGCGAATCGGTTTTCATTGTTCGTTTTTTTTCTTCACGAATGAATATTTGTTATTCGTTATTAAAATTTAAAAAAAAAATTACGGGAAAGTAAATTTGGAATTTTCACTTGAGTTTGGCTTTGGAACCTCCATGTATCACAATTGACTCACCCATCACGATTCTTGTAGGAGGGGCAGGAGTCTTCATAGACGCATTTACCCATGTCCACCAACTGAAAAGAAAAAGACGTGTATTTATTTTATATTAAAGAAAAAACTCTATTACTAAAAGTTAAGTTACGCATTGACACTAGACGTTAGACTAAAACAGAGAAAGCTAAGAAGTGATTGCCATTAAAACACCATAGTATTATAAATAGGCTACTTGCGAGTTCCACAAAATCTCACTTTCAAAACGAGGCTAAGTTCAAAACCTTTCTAGTGAAAATGAGTTATATTTGCATGAGAATAAATAAATCATTTTCACCCCAATGAAAGGAAACAGAGACTTGCGGCAACTCGGAAATGTTCTTAGCTCTTATGCATGTTTTCGTCAGAGGAGCAAATTTCACCACAGTTTGAGATTTTAAAGTTGCGAAGACAGTTTGCATTAATGCATTCCCGATCCAAGGCAGTAGAGTTAAAAAGAATGCTCACGCACAACGAGTGACAGTAAGAAGAATTATGCTTACAAACGAGTGGTGAAATTTCCTCTTCTGACGTGATCAATGTGGAGGGCCATTCTTGCCGGTTGGAGCGACTAAATTTGGTTGTTGTTTGTTCTATACTTTATAATTTGGCAGTTAAACGACTACCTTTTATTTTTCCCATCCATCTTGAATCATTTTAAATGTTTCACTTTATTTCCATCATTGTAAAACACATGAGGTCGTCAGATTTGTTTCGGTTCACCTTTTTTTCCGCGGTCAATATTTTTTGGCCTTTTCACGGCTGACGATAATAAGCTTCTCGTGTTTCTCAAGTTGCCGTTTGTAAAAAAAAAAAAAACAAAAAAAAAACAGATTATTAAAACATGTTAAATACTCTTATTCGANACGAGGCTAAGTTCAAAACCTTTCTAGTGAAAATGAGTTATATTTGCATGAGAATAAATAAATCATTTTCACCCCAATGAAAGGAAACAGAGACTTGCGGCAACTCGGAAATGTTCTTAGCTCTTATGCATGTTTTCGTCAGAGGAGCAAATTTCACCACAGTTTGAGATTTTAAAGTTGCGAAGACAGTTTGCATTAATGCATTCCCGATCCAAGGCAGTAGAGTTAAAAAGAATGCTCACGCACAACGAGTGACAGTAAGAAGAATTATGCTTACAAACGAGTGGTGAAATTTCCTCTTCTGACGTGATCAATGTGGAGGGCCATTCTTGCCGGTTGGAGCGACTAAATTTGGTTGTTGTTTGTTCTATACTTTATAATTTGGCAGTTAAACGACTACCTTTTATTTTTCCCATCCATCTTGAATCATTTTAAATGTTTCACTTTATTTCCATCATTGTAAAACACATGAGGTCGTCAGATTTGTTTCGGTTCACCTTTTTTTCCGCGGTCAATATTTTTTGGCCTTTTCACGGCTGACGATAATAAGCTTCTCGTGTTTCTCAAGTTGCCGTTTGAAAAAAAAAAAAAAACAAAAAAAAAACAGATTATTAAAACATGTTAAATACTCTTATTCGATGCATCATTGATATTAACGCTGTTTATAAACCTTAGTCCTGGTAGCCATCTTTCCTTTACCATCAGGGTATTGTTCAAGAAACGCTTCAAAATGTGTTGCTCTGTAGCAGTATGGTTTCACGCATGAGCACTGCTTTATGACTGGAATGCTTCGTATACCTTTGAAAGACAAATTATAACAACTACCATCGTTAAAGATCGAGAAAATAACGTTATAGTTTTGACGAGAGGGTGTAAAATGGGCGGCTTCAATTTCTAGCTATAAAGAAGATTAGTTCGTCCGAGTTTCCATCGGAGTGAAAAGCTGTTGTACTTTTGGCAACCAAGACGGCGGCCACCATGACGTCATCTGTAAACCAGCAATAAAAAGTACCGAGGGACTGGGACGGGAGTGCGTTATGTTAGGATACGGATCATGTCGGATACATGTAACTATAACTGGGGTGGAGGAGTGTTTGCTATATCGAGGTTTTACTGTACGTGCTTGATTTACTCACCATTTGGACTGCGTATGGCTTCTGTTTCATTCATGACAGATTTGCAAGCGAAGCCCTCTTGACAGCCTCCCCCACAAATGCCCACATCGATGCTCTTGCTATACTTGGTTCCCGGATAATACGTGACTGTATGTGGCAGGCGCATACAACTATTCGGCACTTTCTGACATGCACGAATTGTATCTTTTATAATCACATGCTGATTATACACCAAGATACGTTCCTCTGTGGTGCTTTGTGGGATACAGCTGTTGCCGGTTTTATTAGTTCGGTCTGGAGCCGGAGGCTAATTTAAAAAAAAAGGTTACAAATGCAGTACTTGAGAAAGTAACATGGTCAAGTCAAGTCAAGTCAGGTCAAGTCAACTTTACTTAGGCAGGCTAGCCCTATCAGCCATTGGCTGGTATCAAAAGGGGCCTTGCGTAAATTATAACTACATGATAAACATTGGAAAATTAAAAATTACTTTAAAATTATGTACAAGGATTATAAAAAATTCCTAAAAGGGAAATCACATATCATCATAATTTGTTTAAGATCAAGAAAAATAAGAGAGCTGTCGAAGTTACCTAAAAATTATGGTGCTTACAAACGTTCCACTTTGTTAAGACTGTTGACAGACAAAGCCCGCTGATACCTACTTTACCTCTCCCAGGGGAGTGGTTCGCATTTTACTGTGACGGGGATGATCGAATGGAGCAAAAATCGGGGTTAAAAAAATCCCAGGACCAAAACCTAAACCTCATACTTAAAAAGCAACTTAACCAAATTTTGGCAACCAGTTTTTGAAATAGTTATAAATATAGATAGACTTAAGTTGTTCGGTCGTGTCAATTATCTCGCGACCTCCCTCTCCGCAGTTCAGCGCTCTAACGCCGAGCTACTGCTGCGTTTACTAATCAAGCAAGTCACAAATTTGGCTCACAACAGGAAATAGACTTATTTACCACGAAACTGTATGTACTATGTGGAATTACGGATGAAAGAGAGCACTTAACGACATTTGATATAGTTCACTACCTGTTGAGTTACTTCCTTGCATTCACCCACATCATGTGTAATGAACCGCGCCTCTGCCCTAACTAAAATGGACCAAAAAAACGGTAAGTGATGTCATAAGGGTTTCGTGGGAGACAAGGAAAAACGAGGGCTCGTGTTGCAAAGACATGTCAAAGCAACGCGTGTTAGCAACAAAATCTCGTGCAGTACACACACAGGGACAGGCAACAGGAACGTATAGCAGGGGCAAAATCACGTGCAGTACACACCCTGGGACAAGTAAAAAGGAACGAAAAGCAGGGGCAGAATCACGTGCAGTACTCACTCAGGGACACGTGACAGGGACGTATGGCAGGGACAAAATCACTTGCTTTACACACACAGGGACAAGTAAAAAGAAACGTAAAGTAGGGGCAAAATCACGTGCAGTACACACACGGACACATTGCATACAGACATGGAAAGTACCAAGTCTTCGACAGGAAATCAAGCATAGACCTTTTCCGCATTGCTGTAAACACAGTCGAAGGCACAAACTCTGGACATAAACTCGATATCTGATGAACTTTTTTTCTCGTCTTCATTCACTTGTAATTGTGTGTGCTCACTGGGATGAAATGCGGGAAGGGTTTTTTAATCAGACAGAAAACTTACCAAAACCAATCACAACATCCTTTGGAAAACGCTGGCAAACGGTGTCATTAGAGGATTGCAGTCTATAGAAGAGAAAATAGGTCTGTTGCTGTCACTACTACCATTATTGTTCTTGAAACGAAGCGCTTTTGAAATGCAATTTCAATTGGCAATCATAGTTTAAATCTCTTTAAAAACGAGTGTGAAAACATTGCTAGAAAGAGGGATTTGATAAGGATTAATTGAGGTGCTCTATGTAAATATATTTTGTTTTACATTTACAAATGAGCCATATTCTGTAGAAACCATTCGATCTAGATTCCCTTAAAATTTGATTTTCTCGAGATTAAATGTCTTTTGAACGGATCCTCTGATAATTGCACCTTGCTCTTGACGATACAATCTTCCTGAATCTAGAAGGCACGGCCGAACTTGATCGTACACCGGCTGACTTTCCTACAAATTCAGGAGCCCAAAGTTATGTTCACTGCCGGAAGGTTTCCTATCGATATGCAAGCCAAGGCTCGACAAAGCAAGGTGGCCCGTGGGTAGCCTGTGTAGCAAGCGTTTCCGTGCGCAAAAACTCTTCTTTTCTTCTTTAATTTGTTCTCGTTCCAGTTTTCGCGCATTAACTCGAGCGGAAACGCTAGCCCATGAGACAGATCAAGTATCATGACGTAATCAACTCAGTAAACCTAAAGTGATTCGTGGAATCCGAGACCAGAGCAAATGCAAAAACAAAAGATATAAACTCCCGCAGTTGAAAGCATTGATTACACTAAACAACCTTTTTCATTTTTGTTTTCTTTAGATCGATAAATTATCAAGATTCGTTCAAGCAATGGGGGGAAAGAAAGATTGTTTTCTCTGGTTTTCGTAGCTATTTATAATCTGTCTGTCTTTTAGTGAATTTAATGCCTAGCCTTGAAATTAAATGAGCTTAAATGAAAAGCTGTCTTAGGCCTTTGACCCTGTTCAGACAGAAGCAGTTATATTTACGAGTTGTATTTGCATGTCCAAGATTGGAGCTCATCCTTTCCATAATCTCATTAAGAAGCAGTACGTTAATTTCATTTTCAGTACGTAGTATATTTCTGAGGCCAGGATTAGTTGTAGCTGAATTCCAGTGTGTTCCTATAGTAGATGATTTTGAACACTCTTTTCTTTAATTAACCTGTCATTTGACAAATTTATGTTGAAAATATTAAAGTAACTATTATTAAGCTTGCAATACAGCTGCCTTTCATCGCTCGCCGTCCATAGTCTAGACTAAAATCTTCAATCAATTTATCAGTTTTTTGGAAGATGGTACCCCATTGTAGTTTTAAACTCTCTGATTTCTATACCCATCCCAGACTAACCTTCACAGCGGCACATATCTATATACATATCCCATGTATGGCGGTATGGTCCTCCGGGATTTTGCCTTTCGGGAATCTACAGCCCCCAGCAGCCCAAGAATGTGCGCCCATGTTAAGGTCTTCTTCTCGTAAATAGCCGAAGATTTCTGAACAGCTGTCATCATCAGGGGTAGATCCAGAAAATTCAGAAAAAGTGGTCTAGGCTTGTGGTGTACCAGCTTTTTAGAAACAGATGTTTGTTTAAAGAACTCTCACACGGCGTTTTTCCCCAAAATTAAGGCTCTGGAAGACGCAGCTTCGAAAGAATTCTTTAGAAATTGAACAGAATTAAAGGGGCTGTGTCGCGGCAGTCCAGTTTATTTTGTTTAATTTTGCCAATCACTCGCCCTCAATCGTTATGGAACTTAAAGTAAGCAAAGAAATTACACGTAAATGACAAAATCAGAGATCCGAGACAAACAAATATGTCTCCTGAGCATTATTTTTGAAGTTGCAAGCAGCAGGGGCTGAACAGTTTTCAAAAACCCTAATTTCAACCCGTTTCAATCTTCTTCAGTTTTGCCCATCCGTGGCATCTGTTGTTTCTGTTATGTTATTTTAACCTTCCTTTAAAGTTTTAAGCGGTTATTTTCATGTTTCTCTTAATTTAACGGGCATTTTGTAATTTCCTAATTTGGCTGAATTTCGTATGCACTCTCCGCTAAATTAGTCTGTGATTATACGCTCATACAGCGGCTGCGACTCTGATAGAGAGAAACACACAGGAAGCAGGCAACAAGCAGACATCTGAGGCTTAGCGACTGGTTAAGGTTTAAAAGAAAGTATCAGGTTTACGTGCGAAAGTTTAAAACGATAAAGGCACCGAAGAAGAAGCGCGCAATTTAGCTGGCCGGGTACTTTCAAAACACAACATGTAGCTTTATGAATATCTGACAAAGCCCATAACACTTACCAAAGAAAACAAAATGGAGGAACATTTTACATGACAAATAAGTTCAGGTAGCAGGAAAGATTAAGCTTATCATTATGCTAAAGTTGTAACAATTTACCGTGTAAACTCGTCAGGGAAGGGTATGACAAATTTCATCGTTATTTCTACTGAAAAAAAATTTGTTCGATATTTTGAAAATGAAGGTACATTTTATTGTAAATTTAAATTTGGCCATTAGAGTAGAATACTTAAGAGAAGTGAAGAGAGAGTGAAATTCGTCTTGGACAGTGAGACCTGCCGAAAGTAAAGCTTGAAAACCAGGTCTAATCTCTCTCTATTCTGGTCGTATCTACCTGATTCAGTCATTAATTTATGATTGCCTATGCGTATTTTAACCATGGTTTCCCTATCAGTAATCTTACATACAGTGAAAATGAATGCGTCTCACCCTTTTGCACTGCAAAGTCCATAAACGATGGAGAGAGCTATGAGTGCAGCAAAAGCCTTTTTCATGGTACCTTTCCTTTCAGTGTAAAGAGGCGGGGTGTAATGAAACAAAACTGCACAAGGCACGGGATTTTGTAAGCTCTTTTTTTTAAGGTCAAAAGTTGACAAACACACAAAGTGAACGTGTCGATGTTTCAACAGAATGTTGTTCGAGAAATTTCTCAACTTCAGTTTATGTGAAACCTAATAACAAAGGAACCAAATTGCAATTTTCCGGCTTCGTTAATTGTGACCAATATAGAAAGTATATAAGTACAGATGCGTCGCTGTTATATAATGCTCAACTAGAAGAACATGTCAATGCTTAGTAATTGAATGCTTTCGGGCTGACAGTCTGGGCATGGCCTGCTCTTGGAAAGCTGATCTGGTTGAGCTTAGGATTACTAAAAAGCTCCGTTGTGATTAGCAGCAACGACCTTATCATACTGACTCTGATATTTTTTATTTTTTTTTTGAAATTAAACTGGATAATTGGTAAATGAACACAAGGCAACGCACACAAAAACAAGAATTTAGGGGATTTTAGGGGAATTCGACACACCTAGAAGGGATTTCACCAGTTATAATTACATTATATTGTTGTTGTTTTTACATTCTTTCAATGCCGGGTCAGTATGGTCCGTCGTAAATAACACTTCTAAAAAAATGTCAATCCCCAATGTGTGCAACTAGGCACTTGCTAGTTCTATTTATATAAGAACTGTTCAAGCACTTTGTCATTTGTACATGCAAACCAAAGTGAAAGTAGATGTACCGCAGCTACCCCAAGTTCTCGAGTTAAGAATCGTTGTTGAGTAAGAGAAATATTATTAGGGTTTGTTTGGGGATTTTAGCGATCGTTATTGAAAAAAATTGCTGAATAAAAGTACATAATAACACCTTGTCTCCTTGTTTTATTTTTGGTGTGTTCTTAGTATTTTCGGCCGTTTCAGCCCCATTCCAGCGAGTTTGACAATGGTTTGAGTTTTGGATACAAAAGTATAAAGATAAGATGATCGCCATCAGTATATTATAGTCTAGATATTTCTGGGAAACTATTTCAGTGATCTGATATCGAAACCAGTTTCGAAGGTATCTGTGACAAGTCACCAAGACTTCTTTTTGTTCTGCGTAGTACGGTCCATTTCTGTCTGTATTGGCGTCCTTTTAATTAATCTTTTTGCCCGAGAAGTCAGATACTGTTGTTCTTCCGGGTCTAGTATTGACTCACATTATACCATCACCACTCCTTAGAGTTGGACAGTCTCGAGGTCTCTGGTGACTTGGTAATTTGGATCGCAACGTAGGTGAATAGTAGTTCCAAATTCTGGGGGCCTTTTAGCTGACTAGTTAATTGTCTTATCTGCCTCTTCATATAATCACTGTGTCTTGATGAACAATGCCGCAGGAAATAATAATGACATTAAAGTTTTTGTTATTGTAAAACTCGTTCTTCTTCTTTTTTTTGTTATGTCCGTTAATTCGACGAGTCTCTCAAAAGCCCTCAAAGTATGTTCTGGTGAAAATGAAAGAGGTTTTTCTGTTGATTGAAAGCCCGGATTGAAAGTGCCCAAACGTCTCCGTGCGGCTTTGTTTGCGAACGCAAGGAGAGTTTATGTTAGCCAACTCATAAGTGAATACGTGATTTTACCAATTCTACACTAGCCCTTACTATTTTGGCGGTGCAATCATCATTTCAACCCTTCTCATGCAAACCTTGTAACACACCCGAAGACTCGATTAGTGACCAATTAATTTAAGTCGTACGAAACAACGATTGCAAAAATTCAGACACCTTCGATTTACGAGTAGTAGATAAACAAGGCGTTCTTTCTTAGGCTGAAGTGGTTGCAAAATGACGCCATCTTGGAAAATGTTCACCGCGTCTCGAACGGTCCGTGCACAAGCAGCAGGGTCCTCAAAAGTAAGGGTCGACAAAGTCCCTGCAAAGATTGTCGCGCTATAATCATTCCGGTTCTCAAAGTCTATTGATTTAAGAGAAAGAATGTCGAAGCTATCTTCAACTTTTTCAGTAAAATAGCTACTCGAAGGAACACTGAGTAGAAATTTCTAATGCTGTAGAAAGGCTATACACATTTCTGGATAATGGTTCTATTCGTCTAAGATATTCGAAGTTTTCCTTCTAACATACCTACGATTTTGGGGTTGTGTTTTTCACATTTAACTACCAAAATTTTACATTGTTGAAATAAAGGTCACCTAAAATGTCGGCCGTTATAATACCCGAGAATTTTCTAATGAAAGAACGGCTCTTCGACCGTCCGTGAAATTTTCGACCAAACCTATCAGGGTACCTAAATAACAGTTTCGGATGAGACGAAAAGACACCTAAAACGTGCGAGACGCAAAAAGATCCCCTAAAACTGACATCCGAACAGATAAGTTCTTAGAGCAGCTCCAAACGCATACACTGAAAACCACTTGAGACACTCTTTTGACGCATTTGGAAACATTCGGTAGTTGGGTACTCGTAAGGATAAATAAATAACGTATTGCAGACGGCATAAAACTTCACCGAGAAGACAAAATGGAATAACATTTAACGAAATAAAGTTGGCGGCAAGAAAGATTAAAAGCTTTATCATCAGTTTACATAGTATATGTTTTGGTTGTGGGTTGTTCGAGCAACTCACTCGCTGAGCGGTTCTTTTTTTGGAGTTCTTTATTCTTGTCTGAAACTAACAACGACTCGCAGCAAATCACTACTTCATCTAACTATTTTTCATGACCACTACATCTCGCTACATCTAACTTAAACTAGGCAATAATTTTCGACCTAAAGAGCTCAAACTGTCGAAATGTATAGGCTTCACTTGCTATTCACGGGAATTCTCATACAGTTTCTGTTGATCACCAAAGTGGGCGAAAACAAAACTAACGTTAATCTAAGTAAAAATGCCAAGTATAATTAATAAATAGTCACTAAAACCGAAACAGGAAGTCTGATGTAGGTCAAACCGTCAGCTGTAATTCCAAACGAGCCTAATTCAAGACACTCGAATTAATTAAACCATAAGATAAATGACACTTACATCAAAAACTTGTCAACCACATAACCTTAATCTATGAACCTAATCTTGACAAAACCCTGAGCCATCGTCCTCGATACAGCTGGGAGAACGATATATAGACCAGAAAAATCATATTGACACTAAAATCAAACACGAAAAGCAATCCGAATTTAACGTTATGAAATATAATTATTCAAATATTGAAAGCCCAAAGGGAAAATCGTAGTCAAAGAGAGGGCTGTTCTAAAGTACAATATTCAGTGCTTAAAAGAAACACTAATAAAACTGTTACAAACGGAAACTACTGTCTTATTGAATGAGGTCAGTTTAAAACTCTGACTTGTGATTCGTATAAGTCACGGAAAAACGAGTCTTGAACTAAATGATACTGGAACGCGCTTTAAGTGTCTCCTCACCACAACCACCTTATTCTCTGAGCCCTTCTGTATGGGCCTTGAAACACTCTAAGCAAATTACATGATCCCTCTTAGCAAATTACGTGGTCCCACGCCAGTCTTGAATGTGTTGAACACGTATATATAATGCTGACCGATAGCGCCAGACAGTTGTTGATCAAAAACTCAGGGGCACCGTGCCCAACGACGGTTTCCTCTTAAATGCATTGAAAACACTATTAAAACGCTACCCAG
>CALNXI010005372.1:0-14545 GCA_942486025.1 Porites evermanni | reverse complement strand
GATGAGATAGAGGAAATATTTTCGATGGATCCACGGCTAAATTTAATTCTTACATCGAAAAAAGAGTGCATACAAAAATTGGTGCTTGTATCCGGCCAGTAACGATACTGACGCTAAGCGACCTGACTATTGTAAGCTTTCACAATAGTCCCTTTTCGCCACACCTTGCATTTGCATGGGATTTGGAAGTTTTAGATATTAAGAAGGAGCCGTGTCGCTAAAAAAAAGGTCGGTGTGGGAGGGCGTGTTCAGAGAGACTGTAAGAGAGAGACCTTGCAGCACAAGCCGTTCTACTGCAATCCCGTCAGCAGAGGCATCCCTTTTTACTTCACTGCAAAAGAAGTCATTTTGTCGGGGGAAAGCAGTTTGATGTGCTGTAAAAGTTGAGAGAGCAGGAAAAGTATTTTGGAGACCGTAACATCTCTCCAAGAAGTCAGTGCGTTACATAACATCTCTCCAAGAACGGTTGTGGAAAACCAAACTGAACTAGAGAGCAGCGGCAGACTGGGAGACCGAAGCCGGAGCAAGTGTGTGAAAGATATAAGAGAAAGGCGGCTACTTGAGTTTGGAGGTTTTGGGAGCAAGTAAAAGTGGTGTTGTGTTTGGAAGGAGTCCCGGCGGGCTGGACTAAAGGAAGAATGAGGAACTCACTTTTGTGGGTGGTTTTGTCACAGTAACTAACACCTTTTAAGACAGTTCTAATAAAAAAAACTCGTAAATGACCAACTTACGCGAAATTGTGGTTGCTACTGGCCAATGAGAACGTATTGGCTAATATATGACTAATTCATAGTTTGCTGCTTATGCAATATTTTAAGCCGAAGAGACGTCAACAACGGTTTGTAAGGTCCTCTAAAGTAAAGCACGATATTTTCCACAGCACTGCATTTCATTATTTTGTCCAAGCTTTTTATGTTACATTTGCTATAAAAAAACTTGTTAATCATTTACTGCATTTTATTTCAAGACACATATCATACTTCTTTACTTGATATCTCATGATGCACAGCCCACCTTTTCTCTATCCCACAATCCTTTGGGACTCAGATTCAGATACGTCATTCTTTTGTTTTCCGTCTGCCTGACTTTTCATGGTAGTATAACTCAAAAATTTTGAAAGAGACGTAAAATTTTTTACGAAATACTTTCAAGTCTGTAAATAACAAAGAAGCAGCAAGATGAAATCTCCCAGCATTAAAGAACCATTGGATTGTAAGTAACATGATGCGGGCAATTGCATTTTCATTTTCTTTCTCAGCTAAGTGGCAGCATCAATTTCAGGAGACATTACAAGAAACACCTGATAGTCAAGAGAAATGGGAAGATGAGCTACGCTGAGAGCTGGGGAGCTGACACTTTGTGTACTTTTAAGATATCATTTGACATGATCTTAAAGGCTTTAGAAGTCCATGACAACATGCAAGACTCAAATGCAAGGGGATTTATCCAAACCATGCTCAAGTTCGAGTTAATAATTGCATTAATTGCCTGTGAATGGTTGCTACAATTTATTGTTCCTCTTACCAACTATCTTCAAAGGATTGACCTAAACCTACCCCAAGCACACACGCAAGCCAAGGTGGTAATCCAATCACTTCGCAATGAGCCTAATGACGAGTCCCGGAATAAGCTGTATCAAATGGCAGTATCTGTTCCGGCAAAGCATGATGTCCTAGTTTGTAAACCTAGAGTAGCTGGCCAATAGTTGAATCGAGAAAATGTTCCTTCAGATTCAGTTAGTGACTAGTGACTAACTAGCAAACTANGACCTAAACCTACCCCAAGCACACACGCAAGCCAAGGTGGTAATCCAATCACTTCGCAATGAGCCTAATGACGAGTCCCGGAATAAGCTGTATCAAATGGCAGTATCTGTTCCGGCAAAGCATGATGTCCTAGTTTGTAAACCTAGAGTAGCTGGCCAATAGTTGAATCGAGAAAATGTTCCTTCAGATTCAGTTAGTGACTAGTGACTAACTAGCAAACTAATGTCCATGTCCAAATCTAATAATACAACAGAAAACACTGCAATCTACAACGTCAAGCAATTCAGATGCCCAATAAGCTAATTAAGCTCTTAACTGGGGTTAATGAGCCCTAACTTGTCTCACTTGTCCCTAGTGTACTCTACTCTCTTCACCCTTGCAATCAAGGCTCATGCAGTAGTCAATAGCTCACTGTTTAGCTCAAAGTACTTTCACTTTTAAAAATGTTAAAGTGGTTGCAAAAGCTTCCAGTAATTTTCCATGATCCTCACCTGTCTCACCTTATGTTAACCCCTCATACCACTAGTCAGCCACATTTCAGCTTTGTTCTTCAAGCAAGTGCCTAAACTCGCACTCTTTAAGATTGGAAGCAAGTGGAAGCTGTCTTCTTTAATGGCCATGGTAGTGCTTTGTCCTGCACATTTTCTATGTTAATTTGGTTATTTTGTCTCATAGTTTGTTACATTATATTATTCATTATGTTGCCACCGCTTTAGCCATATTGCCACCGCCATTAGCTCGATATAAAAACCAAATCCTAGGTGTTTCTACCTTTTACTTTTCTTACTTACTTATTGGTGGCAGGGAAGTGGACCCTGGGCTGCACTTTACCCCACTGCATGTGGGATAGCTCTCCTTGGTAATAGTTCCGGATTCCTTACTCCAAGATGGTACAACTCACCATCTGACCTATTCTCCTTCCAGCAGGGCACCCCTCTTCTTGTCCACCCTTTGTTACACCCTAATGTAGGGTTGCCTCTAGAGACACCACTACTTTAGGGAGTCCTCCTAGGCACATCGCTACCCTTAGGGGCATAGGCTCTGCCTTCCCTGCCACCCAAACTTTGCCAAATCATAGCGATAAATACAATACAATTAAATAAAAATTTATAGATGAAAGGAGAATCTGTGTTCTTCCTTCTTCAGTTTCATAACACCACCAGGGCTGGGGGGATGAGTAATCATTGTTACCCTCAGTTGTCCATGGCCTCTCCTCAGCATGCGAATATTTTCTTTGGCTCTCCCCTTTTTATGTCACTGACCCTTAAGGACTCACAATTAGAAACGTACAGAATTCATTGCAAAATGATATTCATGGTGCACTTCAAATCCTATTAATTCACACCGGCACAAACAATTTAACAGTAAGAACCCCAGTACAGGATATTGTTTTAGATCTATTAGTAATGATCACTGAAGCCTTGACCAGATTTTCTTTGAGCAGAATTTTGTACCCCACTCTCTGTCCACTTCCTGATATCCCAACATCCACAAAATCGAAAATTCATAACCAGATAGTAGGCAAATGCTCAATCCCATCTTATATGCATTTCTTTTCCCATGTAAATTTGTTTACAAAAGGAATGGATGTTCTAAACGACGACAGGCTCATTAGATTGCAATATATTGGTTTGTTTGCTACTAATCTGTTAAACACATTTTATGGCAACTCGAAAATACCGCCTACCCATCCCCCTAAGCCCGCAAACCAGAGAATCCTGCAAGCACATAGTCAACAACTGTCTCCTTTAGTGAGATATACATGCAATTCATTAAAAAATCTTCCTCCTGAAACCTGTCAAATGACACCTCACTCATTGCTGCCACAGTATATGCAAACAGAACGTCCCTCAACCATCACACTCAACGTTAACACACCCGCCTTTGTTCCCCAAGACCCCCTGCAATCACCAATTAGTACTGAATCTTCGAGCAGTATAATTCTCTGCTTTGGCGCATTCAGGAGAAAACCCCGAAATACAGAGAAAACAAATTGAATTGCTTCAAAGAATGACCATTCGAGTTCCAAAGCCTCCAGTATTCGATGGAAACATCTCAAGAGTACCCAAAGTGGAAAAACACCCTTGATGCCCAGATAGAAGATCAACTAGTTATTCCCACATACCAGCTTTTTTTCTCTTGGCGAATACTCCAACAGAGCAGCACAAAAAATGATCAGCGGCCTGTTAGGATTACGGACAAAAGATGCCTATATGCTTATATGAGAAACTGATCGCCGTGCGTAAACAGTGCAGAGCTCCAAGAGTTTCGTGATTTTTATGTCATGACTCAAGAAACCAAGAAATCAGTTGTGTACCTAAAGGGACTCGACAGTTACTCTGCTATTCGAGAGCTTGCACCCTTCTTACCCTCTTATTACAGTAACAAATGGAATTTAACCGCTGGTATCTGGTTTTCCCTTTCTTTTATTAGGAGCATGCACAAGTCACCTCAACACTGACGTGCACGAGGCCTCTGAAATAACCTTAAGTTTTCTAACAATTTCCCAAACATTTTGGTCCGCTGTTTGTTTCACTTTTTTTTTCATGCTATGGATTCTTAACGGATCTGTGATGATCGTGTTGTGATACTTGTGAGTCATTCAGCCTTGTGTTATTAACGGATGTCATGTGCGGCCATTTCCCATTTTAGTTATTTCACGACCTCATGGACCTTACTGATTGTTTATGGCTTCGTTTACAAGGATAACTACAGTGTTTCTATTTGTCTATGGTTTTGAGCTAATTTTACAGTCATGGATCACGATGGCCTGTTGCTAGGGAAAAGCCTCCCAGGTGCCATTCTGGGGTCACGTGATGACGCCACCAATTAAAATGGCATCATTTGAAATATTTTCGAAGCCGGAAAGTCAAAAGCTATTTTTGTTGATTTTGTCATAAAAAAAGGGAATTCTTACCTTGTGATTGGTTAGCTATTAATAAATTTAACTAGCTTGTGGGTGAGGGAGTGAGTAGCCATTTAGTACTGAAAACAATGGCACTTCTCACTCAGGGACCTACTTTTAGGCAATTGTTGGGTTTATGCAGCAAATCAAAACATCCCAGAACATTGTTTTATTGATTTTCCCATAGCAACAGAGGTAATAAACGATTTGAATTTAACCCGCTGCTTGTTAGATTCAATTCTCAAGAAGAAATGACAAAAAACTGCACTCATATCCCACTTAAAGATTTAAAAAATGCATTAACACAAAAATATCCCGTGATGCCATAGGCTTTTCAAATTCAGATGAAGGTTTAGGATAATGGCAACCTGCATAAACCCCTGTTTTGAAATGCAATACTGCTCACTGACTCCATCTTGAACTCCTTAAATTCCGAGCTTTTGTCTCAGTAGATTCCTTGTCGAATTTGCTTTTATTAGGGAGGAAAAATTGTGTTAAAAATCTTGTAAATGTAGAAGGCAGGACAGACATTCAGGCAAGTGTAACAAAGACAGACAATTTCACCCCTTCTGGGAGACTTCGCGACATCAAGTTCGGAACAGCTTGAAGAGGGAATTTGCTGAAACCAACGAACAGCTTATATCAGATTATGAAAGAAAGAGTGCAAGATTTACCGACTTGGAATGACGCGAAGAAAAAGTAGAAGCAAAACAAATGGAAGCTGGTAAGGCGTAATGTACGCTAATACTTCATAAAACCATGCTTCAACACAATGGAAAGTGACTGTGCGCAGCATTTTAGAACAGGCATGACTTTCCACACATCTTTTGTGTCAGCATGAAATTAATTTTACTTGAGACCAAAGTAAAAAACTATAAATCTAGCTTTCTACTCTGTTTATATTGAAGTTTATGTGTTTAGGGAATTTTTCAAAAGCTCCATTGCTTTCTTCGGTCAGGTGTATTCCCCACTGAAAGGCACTTTGGAAAGAAGAGTATATATGCCCAGGTCAATGTATTATTGCTCACGAGTTGAAGTGTCTGCAGTAAAAGCATCATTGTCTTGACTGTTGTGTCATTTTATTTAATCAACCTGCATTTCCTTAATTGCCATTAGAACAATTACTTAAAGATGCTCAAGAGAAGGCTAAGAAACACGAAGATGATCTGGAGCTCCTAAAGAAAGAGTATAACAGATTTAAGCTTCTGCTTAGTCAAACGTAACAGGGCAGAGCAAGTCAGACCCAAAATGCAACAACATTTGGGGTATTTCCCAGATTTCGAAAGCAGGACCAGATACAGACGTCGGTAGGAAACAAAAGAAATGCTAGAGTACATCCATGGTGGAGATGAGGGGGCCCTCTTTGGTGCATGGGACTTTGTTGCTTCTTTTGCTTCCAAAGAAATCATAGATAAACTGATTTCAAGTTACAAACGGGGGAAGTACTTACAAGGAGTGTTTGGAAAGGCTGTAAAGCGTTTCAACAATTTCAACAAAGAAGCTTTAAAACAAGCAGTAGCCGTGAAGTTCCAAAATTACCTGTCAAGACGCAAGTTTAATTTAGTTTGTAATATGCAGAGCTCATTATATGATGCAGAGCAAGAAGTTTTGCTTCCGAGGAACATAAAATGCATGGATGCAGAAATAGCCCTACCAAATGTCAGTGATTTGAAAGTTGATCATTTTGTAGAAAGTCTCGTTATTGGTCATGTCTGCTAAATATCAAACTATCCTGGAGTATCACGCACAGTCACAGGATTGGTTTTTATGATTCTGGACTCCCCTTTGCGATTGCCTCGGTTACACAAACAATTAATGTGGTTTAAAGGCAACAAGTACCACTTTATTTCTCAGTTTCCTAACGACAGGGCTCCAGAGACCAGTGAACTGGCAATGTCCATTGGCACATTGACATGCCGGAACTTAGGATCAAGGGTAAGGAGAAGGGAATTCCATTACTTACTCAATTTTCTGAGTGTCTCAGAGAAGGAGTCAGTAATGGAAGACATCAGGAAGCAGCACACAACGAGATGAGGGTGTTGGAGGGGAATATTTTGACTGTTCGTGGTCAGCAGTGTACACTTGAATTTCAACCAAGCGTAGATCAGTCATGGCAAAGCTGGGCTGAAAATGACCTGAACCATGCAGCAACATATCGCTCACCTTATGCTAATGTTCATAAAGGACAGTTGTCTAAGATGGGTGGAACTATAGGGAATGATAGTAACTGTACATGGCAAGTGCACACGCAAGAAAAACGCCAAGAAGACTTGGGTAAACTTCAAGCCTTCCAAAAGACGTTTCCAAAAGATCTTAACCCAACCCAGGGCCACCGAAAAAACACTAGGATTCATGGCTAACAATGGCTTTTGCCAGCTTAAGGAACCTAGAATAGGCGAATTTGCCAACTCACAAAGGCCAGAGTTTGTACATAATGAAATAAATGCCTGGCAACATATCCTTAACACGATTTATAAGGAAGCACTCAGAGAAACAATGTGGATTTATTTTTTAGAAGTATTAAGTTCTCCAGTTGACACGACAGAAATTGCAAATATTAAGTTGTCTCGTCCTCAGCTCGCCACCCCACATCAGGAACGAATAGGGGAAAGCGTTAGGCAAGTGGACATTGTAAACAGGCAAGCAGAGGTATTTAATGAGAATAGAAAGCCAGGATGTAGTTTATCATTTGTCGTTTGAAAGCCAAGGAGGCTATTCAGCAGAACCGTACCGTGACAATTCATTAACTTTAAATTTATTAACATTAATTTATTGGTTAACACAACGCTTGTATCAAATTATTTACATTTTTTGACAGGTTTGTTGTGTGACTCCTGCCCGAGTGACCAAGTCACGAATGGCTCAAGTGAAATCTGCAGCTGACAATGACTGTTTTGATCAGATGGCTTGAAAAGTGTGAACGTATGACAATTTTTTCGCATGGATAGCCCAAGCCGTTCAAACAAATACCCAATGCTTTCAAACAGTTAATGCATGGCATATGAAGGGCAAACCGTAAACAACGTTTCCTCATGAGAGGTCAAATACGGTGACAAATCTGCTAGTAAACATAAGAGTTGCATTGGAGGGATTGCCTGCTGAACTAAATGGATGGCCAAATGGTACAGTAGCTCTAGTTTGGATTGGTGGTGGTGGCAGAACAAACAGTTTGAGGAGAATCTGGTTCAGAAGTTACGTGATCACCGAGAGATAACATAGAGATATGTTCCTACACAAGAAAACTGGGCTGATCTTGCAAGCAGGGGTGGTGATATTGCGGTTAGTATGCTTTGGGGGAAGGATCTAGAGTGGGTGGCAGGTAGTGAATGCTGGCCTCCTCAACAAGCTATCCTCTGTGGAAAGTAAAGCAGTGCTGAAAGCTACTAAAGAGTTGTGTAAGGTTGTTGTTGATGACACTGATAGACTATGTGGTTCTTGAGAAGTTTGAACTAAGTAAAGCTATGACCGTTTGTGCTTTGGTTCACGATTTGTGCAGTTTGTGACATCTTGGACAGAAAGTGAGTAGCAGCATATGTTTTGGGAAAAGAGAGCTCAGCAAAGTTGTCACTTTGAAGATGATCGCCTACAACTTAAGAGGCTAGTGTTTTCTTTAATTTACCAATAAGGATCTGTAATTCAATTCGCTTACTATGGCACAGATCGCCTCAAGAAAAACTGCAGCCCAAGCAAAAGGTTTGCATCCTGAAGCTGCCCAGGTATTGAAGAACAATACCTACATGGACGACATTTGTGATTCACTCCATTCCGTTCAGCAGGCCAAGCAACTGACAACTGAGCAGGATGAAGTATTACTGAAAGGTGGATTTCAAATCGAGGGATGGCTCTCAAACCAGTCTTTGGAGAATGGAATTACCAGACAGGAGAACTCTGAAATGGAATTACTGCAAGGTGGAACATAAGAGAAACTACTAGAAACTGTTTGGAATTATGATAAAGACATGCTCCTGTTCGATGTAAGCCTGCCCAGTGACATTACTCTGACTGAGGGAACAATAATCACCCAGATTGCTTGAATATTTCATCCAGTTGGATTCCCAGCAGCCTCTTAGTTGGCGCCAAAATTGGAATGCAGCATTACTGTAAGACTCAACATAAGAGAAAATACTAGAAACTGTTTGGAATTTGTTAAAGACGTGCTCCTGTTTGATGTAAACCTGCCCAATGACATTACTCTGTTTGAGGGAACAATAATCAGCCAGATTGCTTGAATATTTCATCCCGTTGAATTCCCAGCAGCCTCTTCGTTTGCACCAAAATTGGAATGCAGCATTTGTGGCAACAAGGCTTAGAGTGGGATCAAGAGCTGCCTCCAACAGCACGTGAAGAGTGGGTTTGTTTCTTCCAAGAAATGGGGGACCTGAATCAAGTGACCTCTGAAATATCCCTGACCCAGGGTGCAAACGAAGTAATTTTTACAGCTTGCCTATATCAATTCAAATAGCCCACAAACCGTTTTGATGAGCATATTGATTTCACAGTTCTTCGGTAATTTGAATTCCTCAAATAAATTCACACGTCATCAGTACGGGATTTCTGTGCTCGTTTCTCAGACATCATTTGGCAGGGAAACCAGCGGTAGCATCACTAATTGTTGGCTGTTTTGTCACGCTACATCCAACAAAGCCTTTGGAGCTTGTGCATTTATCAGATGGAAAATTAATCACTGATGACTTTCTTGACCAAGGCCTTGTGTAAGTATACCAGACCTCTAAGCTCTGATCTAAAAATCATACGCTTACGTAATTTATAGTTTAATCATAGCAATAACTTGACGGTTTGCAAGAAAAAAATCAGGACAGTTGATGATCAGTGGGGAATAATGGTCTTTCCCAGATGCAAGTGCTCTATTTTCCTATCCCTCTGAACTTCACACTCGGCAAGGAGATCCAGGAACAAATCAGTTTACAACCTCAACAGTGCCCTGTCGAACACAGTCACCAATGCCACTCCTCTGTCATCTCCTGGTTCTGCTTCCCCAAGTGATTCTGAAATACCCAACACCAGCAAAGGAAATAAATCGCGTGTCAAGTTTGTTAACTGAACTGAAACAAAACCATTTGATCTTTTACAAGCATGGGGCCCGAAGTACGAGAAACTACAAGGTGCTTTGTAGTGCGAGAAAATAGCCTTATAGAGTGATATCTATTCCACACATTAAGAATGCCATCTGGAGTGTGAAAGTGCCCAAGTTCAGGTTAAAAAACGACAGAAGAATCTAGACTATAAAGTTAAGCAAATAAGGCAATGCACTCATTCGACTGGAGAAGTTGAAATAAAATCAGTTAAGGACAGGTTGTTGGGAATTGTGCGCCAATAGTGTTTACATATTTCATAGTATATTTTATTCATTCGCTTTGTTATATTCCAAGTTGATGACAATGTTGATTGCTAAATAATTAGCTCATGATCTCCAGTAAGTTCAAGGAACAGTCACGAAGTGAACTGTGATAACTGATAAGATGTTGGGGTTTCTTAATTGATATCAACGAAATAATATACACTAAATGTCAATCACTTTATACGAATATAGGTTAGGTTTCATGTGTAGCGAGTCGAGCAGACAAGGTCATGCAATCTAAACCAAGTTGTTGTGCCGAAAATATCTGGAGTGAGTGAGATTAAAATTGAGATTAAAGCTACATCAAGTGAATTGTCGTGGATTTCTGTGAATACGGGGATGATTCCTGACAAGGTTTCCATACGTCGAAATTTTTGATGAGGTGATGGGTCGTCGCGATAGGTTTGACCCATCGAAAATGGCTATCGAGAGTAACACCATGTTTCCAAATGGTGAAAGTGATGCTTCACATGCAGCTGCAGATGCAACCATAAGCCAGCTAGATAGTTCCATTGAAGAAACTCCTTCTACGGCCACAGACATTGGCAGGAAAAAAAAGATAATTACATGGAAATCATGAAATTAAGGCCAAAAGGAGGAGAAAAGATGTGAAAAAAAGTGGCATTGTTCCTGAATTACAGTCAAGGATTTTGAAATGTGGGAGCGTAGTATTCGAGAGGACAACGCCAGATACAAAAGGTCCGCTGAAATGTTTTCTGAAGTGCAATGCCATTCTCGCTGGAATCAAAGATAATTATTTTCAACGGGTTTTAAATATTATAGAACAGACAACATTTAAGCCAATGACTTTTGACTTTTTATATAATGCATTTGTATAATCATATATTGTACAATTAAATTATTACATTAAAAGTAAATCACACAAATGGCTCATTTTTAAAATTAACCTTGTTGTTTTACACATTTTTGATTATATTGGGCATCAGTTCATTAAGGATTTGTTCTTTACAGGCTTTCCCACACAAGGTGTTTTAATCTCAGATATTGTTGCTATAACCTGTGTCGTGTGGGTCACCCCTTTCAATGCAAATAATGTGTAAAACACAAGCTACAATTACAGTCTTCTTCAAGGGTGTCGTTTTTTGTTCAATTTTCTTCAAAATTCATTCTCCATTGTAATTTTTTGCGTGCCAAAAGCTCTTTCCACTGCGCATCTCAAATCGCTGAACTGAAGATGGAATTTCCTCTTCTAGGGAGTAAAAGGCCTCTTAACGGGGAAGAGTATCATCAGCCAGCTTGTTAGTGGACTGTAAATGGCATTGTTAAAGTGCACCTAACCCCAAATTTTTTTATTCGCCTAAATGAATGTGCTTGCTTTTCTTGAGTATATCTGTGAAAAAATTTTTGGATTTTTGGATTTGGTTAAATCCTCGATTTTCTGTGACCTGTTGAATTGGAGGATAATTTGGTCCAGTACCGAGCAACATGGGATCTGGAACGAGTGCCGGGGCTGTCACGTGATATGATATGACGTAAATTCAGGAACCGAAATTCCCGCAAGCAAAGCATCGCGAAGCAATTTATCTCACCTTTGCGTGGTGTGGAAGACATAGAAGCAACTTTCGAGCCAAATTTCGGTCACCAGAAGTTATAATTTAACCATATTTTGCAATGTCGTCCTCTGAAGATTCAGCGGTAAGCTGCACCGATTCAGAGTATGAGATGGAGGCAGAAAGTGATCTCGATCGCTTCAAGAAAGAAATTTCTAGTTAGAGCTCATATTTCCAAAAAAGAGATTTACAAATGCGCAGTGCACAATGACCATGTTACTCGTCCTTCACCTTGTTACAATTTAAATAAACTCTGCAAACACAGCCTATGCAGGTACAATTGAGGAGGATTAAGACGTCCTTTGTAAAACATCGAAATGCAAGGCTCCTTCTAAGAGTGCACTTATCAAACGATTAAAAGATGCCCAAGGAAAGGTGACAATTACAAAAAATCCCTTAAGACCGCGTCAGGCCAAAGCCACAGACACCACAAACAAATCAGCAAATGAATGGCAATTTAGTGAGATACCTCACAACAAGTTGTAAATTCTCTGCTTTTTAGATGATGTCATAAGGCAAAGGATTGTCGATAGTGCCAAATTGTATATCCTTGAAGGAGAAAAATCATCCTTACGATGTGGTAATGTCACATGAAGAGAAGTGGTTGTATCCAGATCCTAAGCAACCAGGCCGCAAACTGCGATCCATCAAGTACAAGACAAAGGACAACTGCCTAAATGGCACTTAAATAAATACCAGATTTCCATGTATATTTTGATCCACCATTGCTGCAAATACCTCCTGAGGTTAACTCCCGTCTTCAAAGGTTGTGCTATGACCTTCCCAGCAGGAAACTCCACTTTGAAGCAGAGAGGGTTATGTATCCTTGATTTAAGGAAAAGTGTGCCTTGAGGGTGGTTTGCACTTCCTGAAATTAGTTTGATAACATTTGCAAGAACCATCATTACTGATACCAGTTATTGCAGAGCAAAAGTAACTAGAAATACAAGACTTAAAACCCCGACTATGCATAACAGAGATTACTCAAGATCCCCACTCACCATTTCCAGGGCACCCCAAAATCTGCATTTTTCCCCTCAGTATTAGCTCCTTTGTTTCAGCAATTCATAGGCGTTAATAAGTTCTGGTTTCCTATGGAATATTTTCTAGAGTTTCTGAACTTTCTTTGTGACTTACATTCATGAAAGACAATCCTTTCCAAAGGCTCTGAGTAGTTGGTTTTCTCTTGCGGTTCATAGAAACATTGGCCAATATGGCAGAGAGCCATCCAGTGACAATTCTGTGGCATATCTTCCGCGATTTTTTTTAACTGCGGATTCAGGTTGAGCGTTTAATGATGTCAGTTATCGTGTTCATTATCACGGTTGATTGGTTGCGTTGCGAGGCAAATTGTCAGGCATTGCTAGGCGGGGATGATATCGTTCTGTCTGGGAAAAGGCGCCTTGTCTTATCAATCTGTATGTCATGGCGATTGAAATCAAGATATAATACTTCTACTATTCTACAAAAAGAATAACTCCAGTATATATTGTCAAAGAAGAGCTTATGACCCTGGAATAGAGCAAGTTCGTAGAACGCATTGTGAACGAGGTGCGCCATCTCTGAAGAATGAATTCATTGCGACTTACAGTAAAGGAAGATGAAACTGTCGACGCGTAGATTTGTCCAGAACGTATTTCAGCTTGCAGATGAACGGTTTGTTAGACAAAGGAGCTAATAGCATCAGAATAAGAGTCTTTGAATTCGCTTCACCAGCCGTAGATACTGGTATTCACAGAGTAGAAAACTGGCTGAGGCGGGAGCAGAGGTTCGCGAGCTAACACGGACGCATGTTCGGCGCTCACTAAATTTACAAATCGACCGGAAAATATCATTGTTAGTGGGTTACCTCCTCTGTCAATGATTTTATCGATGATGATATGTCTTAGGTCAGAGGATAAAGGTTTTCCTGGGATATAAGAGCGACCGCTCTTGCTTACGGTTAACATGTTTACATTCTTTAACGCGCCTTTTCTCCAACAATGCTATCATCCCTCGCCTAGCAACGTGTGGCAATTTGCCTCGCAAAGCAAACAATCAACCTGAATCCACAGTAACTTTGACCAACAACAGAACAGTGTCACAAACAGTGTTCAACACCGTACATGACTATGGCATTGAGTATTGTAAGATGACGTCCATGTTTTTAATTCTGACAACTGACCAGCAATTCTTAGGAGAAATCTACCAAGATCAAAGCTTCATGAGAAAGCTTCATGCACAACTTGCTTTCCTTAAAGTGAGAGCAGCCACCATCATGGCATTTCTAAATTATTTTCAAGACCAAGTACCACATGTTAGACAAGCACATCCAAAGATGGAGAGATTACTGCACAATCTCCAGGCACATACCAGCCTGGAAGAAGATCTTTTGTTTTGTTCTGAGCAAGGTTACAATTTCACGTGCCCTGATAAGAACTGATTTGCCTTTTCAGTTCAGCCTTCACTGCTGCATATTCCAAATTGTAGAGGTATTTCAAGAAGGAGCAGAGACAGTTATAAAGTTCCTCAATCAGATTCAGTTGCTGGATCCAAGAAATCTTAATGATGTGGAAGGCGACTTCACTTCCATCGATAGTATCCCTGGATTCCAAGCAGTTTCAAACCAAGAGTAAAAAAAATTTAGCCCTCTTACTGTTAAAAGCAGCAAAGATAGAAACCTTAAAGCTCAATTGGCCATTCAATATTGAAGTAAATGCCTATATTTATTATGAGGTGACAATCATCTATTTCATTTTTATACAGATGCTTTAGTGTTCCTTTATACTCTTGTCTGCAGAACAGCACGACAATGATTTTCCACTTCTCAAACCTGTTAAAACAATGTTAAATATCCTGAGATAAAAATCACATAATTTCACTGACAATGCCGCATAATTTCCCATTTTTTTCCACATCCTGTCAGAAGGCCTGCATGTACGAAAAATAGTCAAATTGTAGCCAC
>CALNXI010005371.1:0-14553 GCA_942486025.1 Porites evermanni | reverse complement strand
TTAAAATGCAGTTCCTAGAGATCTAAAAGTACTCTGGATAGCCTAAAAAGTGTTTTAATGTCTTTAGGAGGAAACCGTCGTTGGGTGCCCCTGAAAACAGCATTGTTTTGGATTTATTTCTTTTTATAGTGTTCACCTTCTCCTAATTTTCACTGCAAGATTATTTTCAGTTGGTGCAATCGATTGGAACAAAATCATTTATTAATAGTCGTACAATTCTTCAGCAACAGAAATACAACATACATTTTAGTACGGCACAAAAATGTTCCACATTATCCTCTGCAAGAGACGTGTCCTCAACATCATCGTTATTTTCATGATAGAAAGCATACTACACACTCAGCTTCTTTGAAGAAAGAACCCAGATCTTTATGCTGTTGACTTGTGTCAATTTCGTTTGGCCTTCTCTAACTGCCACTTGTTTTGAAAAAATAGTTTTTACCTCTATCCTTCCGTCGTAAACCACGTCTAGAAGAACCGCACTATTCTTATCCTTGGTTATATAATTATTGGGATCAAATCAAAGAGGTTCTTTCTTTTCATTTTGATCATAATCTACAATAATTATTTACAATATCACTATCATTTCTTAATTAATCATGAATCATGCATTAGCTTGTTTCAGAATTTTGCATTCACTAGGGAGGCGTGCAGAAGAGCCTCTCTTGGTACCCTGGGTGCGGCAAACACGGGGATTATTTTCAGCATTTTCTTCGTCACTACTGTCCTCCTCTGAATCACTGCTGCTCTCTTCATTACCTCTTTGGCCAACTAAAGAGCCCTACATAGAGAAAAAAAACAACTTACTTAATACAGTTTAACTTTGCATAAGCCACCAACCAAAAGCCAATACTGATCTCCTTGGGAAGGAAGTTGCTTATGAGACTGTAACGTCGAACCACAGGGGTCTCTGCCAGGAAAAAATCTGATTATCTACTTATTCAAAGAGAACTTGTTGCTTTCAGTTTCTGATAATTGTAATATGGGCGTTGTCTTGCTGTCTCTAAGAGATCCTCTATAGCCTCAAGACTCGATAAAAGTCCCATCTGGTAGTCCGGGACAAGCAGGTTTTCTTGCTGGGCAAGTAAGTTTTCTAGCTTACTTGACCAATGGGCAAGAGTCCAGGCAATTTATCCTTGAACAAAATCTTTAACTAAGAGGAGCAGGAAGTGGCCCTGGGAAAGCAAAAATATGTAGAATGGCTTGCCCAGAAGACAAGCTGGAATTTAAGATTTTTTTTTAATCGTGTAGCCTGATCACAGTATAGAAAGACATTAGTCTGGAGAGAGGCATCCCTTCAACTTCAGCAGATTCCATTCAGGCAACTTACTGTAAATAATGATCTAATACATACCCCTTTTTGAATAAACATAGTCTGTTACATAGCTGTTATTTAACCAAAGAGTTTCTGTATGTAACATAGTTTCATTTAAGAGGTAACGGCAACGTTTGATAGCATTCCAAATGTAAACAAATTCTGTTAATAACACAAGTTGCTAAACTACAGCTGTATTTACTACCTTCACTGATGCAGCTGCAGATATCTTATGGCCTGTTGCATATTTTTGAGTCCACTCCTTTGCTTTTTGAAGAAATTGAGGCCTGTTGAATTTGTATTCCTCAGACTGAAGAGAAAGCAACATTAAACCTCCATTAATGAATGTATTTAAATGGAGGCTTATATCCAGCCAGGAGGGCTTATAATTGGATGTATTTTTTTGTTTTCAGGGCCTATAGGGGCTTTAATAAGTTCTCCTCAATTGTGCCGTAGGAAATCTAAAAAGAAGTTCTGACCACGATGTTTCTTTCAGTCACACACTCAGGCAACAAGGAAAAAGAAGTCCAAGTTTGCCCAACATAAGTCAAACCAAAGACCTTCACGTTACTAGGCAAAATGCTCTACCAACAGGGTGCAAAAAAAGTCACTTTTACAGCCTGCCATTCTGGCAAGCTGTAGCTGGCATGTACTAGCCCATAAGTCATTTCAACTAGCCCCAAAACCCTTTTTGATTAGCAGGATTGATTAAAATCCTTCTGTAATTTGAATTTCCTCCCAAAACAGCACTTGCCCATCGGGCAAGTTGAGAACAAAAATCACTAGCCCAATAGCAAAATCCACTAGCCCCGGGCTATCGGACATGACTTTCTTTGTATGCTGACCAATGAGCAACAGGAGACGGTCACTATGAGTCTACTGCTAGTCAGGCGCATAACCAATGGTATTTTTTTAATGCACAATGGTGAATTTAAGCGTTAAGAATATGAGAATTTTGTGACTTCAGTCAGTGATGCAGGTGACTCAGAAAAAATTTGAATTTTTCTATCAGAAGTCAAACCTATGAGCTTCTGACTACCAGCCCAAATGCTCTACCACTGAGCTACAGACTTGTGAGAGTCTTGGGTCATGTGACAAACATGATACACTATGTATGCTGATTGCAAATAATAATAATGTGTTGATATAACAGTTGATAAGTTAAATATTATGTGATAGCCAAAAATGCATGTCATATCACGAGAAATGAAAACCACTGATGTACAAATTTTGTAACAATATTATAATTACAATTTCTGCCACAAGTGGATCATCAGGGTTTGGTTCTGCCATCAGAAGCTGTATTGACGTTAGCACTGTTGATATGTTCAATGCTGGTTTCCATGCTCCCTAACAAAATTAAGCAGACAACTTAAATGATGTATTATATTTTGAACACGAAAAATAAAAGCATTTCCCATGAAAAAATAAACAGAACATGACCTTGAATTAGAAATAGTACATTTATTTTTTTGTGTATATGACACCAATTTTTTTCAAACTGACTTTGGTTCTTAGATAAGTTTAATTAACGATTCTGAACTTTAAAAACGTGTCTCCTAAAATTTTCTGGAATTTTGTGCACCCAAGAAGTGCTCTTTCAACTTCAGAAATGTCACAGATTGTGAATGAGTAAAGGATCAAGAATAAGGCTGATGACATCATGTTCATTTGCTCAGTCTTTGCTTCTGATTCTGGTAATTTTTTGTTTTGTTTTGTGGAATTAAGGGATAACTTGACTGTGACCAAAAGTACAGCAAAGTTGATGCAGATTCTGAAGATGGTTGGTGAGTTGTCGACAACAACAATCCTATTTGCCGCCATTTTGTAAATTATTCTACATTCTTGCAGATCTTTCTACATCACACTGACTAATTTGGCCACGCAGTAGGGCAGACATTTTGGAGAAAATTTGCGGTGTTTTGAAGACAAAAGATAAATTTTGCAAGATTTTTGATGAGTTTAAATGTCAGATACATATCTACACATATTTAAGAATTTATTAAATAAATAAATAAATAACGTCTTTATTAAAAAGCATCCAATAAAATTACATATCTGATGTTACAGTAAAAATATATATTGATAGAAAAAAAAAAAATTACAATGATTAAGACGAATAAAAAAGATTAAATTGATTAAAAATACATATGGGGTATTTACACAGCTAGATTATATTTAAAAATTAATCTATTAATAAAGCTATCTTTGAAACGTTCAGTGTTAATGCTGGGCCTGACAATGGATTTCCTTCAAAGGTTTGCAATACAGTCTTTGTACCTTGGGAGCAAGCTTTTTAATGGATGGTCATCGCGTTTGAGGTTATAAAAAAGGCGTCTGTCGCTTTTCTCCAAAAGTTCATATATGTTGTAATTGAACGACGTATAACGCCTCTTACAGCATCTTTTTAAAAACCTTTGTATAACAGTAAGTTCGGAAACACTTGCAGCATAAACTGAAAGACCGTATAATAACTTAGGGATCACAATTGAATTAAAGAGGTGGTCTATTTCATCTTGTGTATATCCTTCTTTACGTAGGCTTCTGATGACAAATAAACACTTGTTGGCTTCATGGAGCTTGGCCTTGACATGCAAGCCAAACTTACAATTACCTTGAATTGTGACGCCTAATAAAGAAATGTTATTATATTGTTTGATATTGTGAGACATTGGGTAGACTGTTGAATTGCCTCTCTTACGCATAATTAGCTCCTTACATTTACTAGTGTTACAATGCATGTCATTTGCAACAGTCCAATCCATAAACTTGGACAAGGCAATGTCAGATATATCCGGGGAATCTTTAGTAATCGTGACTAAGACGGTTGAATCGTCTGCATATTTAAACAAGGATATATCTTTGTACCCATCTATCTCTAGGTCATTCAAAAATATGTTGAAAAGATATGGGCCACTGACACTTCCCTGTGTTGTTCCCTTGTTAACAATTTTCCACTGGCATGTCAAATTATTAAAAATCACCCTTTGTTTTCTACCTTCGAGAAAGTTGGCATACCAGTTAACAATGAATGAATCAAGTGGACTATGTTTCAGCTTTTCAACTAGAAGATTGTGTTTAACGTTATCAAAGGCTTTAGAGAAATCCATCGTGAACATTCTCACCGCTAAGGTGTCCCGTTTATCCAATGCCGCAAGAAATGTATGTTGCATTTTCAACAGAGCGTTAACACAACTTCCACCTGAACGGTACGCAAATTGAGAATTATTCAGATATTCCTCCAGGCACCTCTTGTTAAAAATGTTATACACTGTTCTTTCAAACGTTCTGGCAATAACTGGAGTAACATTGATTCCTCTAAAGTCCGCATATTCGACTGGTGTCTCGACTTTTGGGAGTGGATTGATGTTAGCCTCCTTCCAACGACTTGGCCAGATCTGCCGAGCAAGAGATAAGTTCCATAAATTCTCAATCACTGGGGTAAATATCTCAGCAAAATCTTTCCATATCCAGAAAGGAATCCCATCAGGTCCGGTGGCAGTACGCTTTATTCGCGATAAGGCAAGAAACACTTGAAATGTAGATAGTTGTGGAGCAGGGGTGTTAACATCAATCTCGGCAGGAACTGGTTTAGAATATTCCCTATCAAAGCAAATGTCGCCGAAATAATCATTTAAACCAATGATGAAATCTTCATCTGGATCGGAGCTGCACTTGTCTTTACGCATAGACAGTCGATCAACTTTCCTCCACCAGGCTCGCGATCCAAGTTTCCCAGACGCCAAAGCTCGGCGATTTTCAGCTATTAGTCGTCCTATCTTCTCCGTCAGTTCAGTTAGGTCTCTCCCGCCGCCTTTTCGAGATCTTGTTTTTTTCTTCTTCAGGAGCGATTTCACTAAGGGACTCATCCACGGAGGGTCTCTAGAAGACATTCGAATCGATTTTCTTGGAAAACATTCGTTCATTAATTTCTCTAAAGTAGAGTGAAGCGAGTTCACCGCGGTATCGAGGTCAAAGTTATCATTAACGTGATTCCAGTCTTGTTCGAGGAGCTTACGGTGAAACATGATCTTGCGATGCTCTCGGTAATCACGCATTGTGCAACTAATTCTCAAGGGCTTTAGTCTCACACCTGCTGGTAAAATTACACCTTCATGGTCTGTTTTCATTTGGGCGACAATAGGATAACACCTAGAAAAGAGAGCTTCATTGTTAGTCAAGCAATTGTCCAAAACAGAATTGCCTCGAGTTGGAAAGTCAACCAGCGCTTTTAAACCAGATAAATTCGAAAGCTTTTCCAAGTCAAGCCGGTTGAGGTCTCCTCCACATAGCACTAGTCCACTCGGATGACACTCGAGAAACTGATCTACAATGTCCGTGATATATTCAATTAAGTCGTCTTCCTGGTATTTAGATCTTGGTGGATGATAAATACCACACATCAACATATGATGGCCCGATGGTAATTCAATTTCCAGACTGATGGACTCAAACAACTCCGATAAAAACAACAAGAAAATCTTGTTATAAGTACCTTAAAGAGAAAGTCACAGCTTACATGTAAGTAATAATTATAATTATTACTGTCCAGTTTGCAACATTGAAGTACTTCATGTCTTGTGTTTACTTAATTGAAGCTTATTAATTAATTAAAGCCAGTCATTGTTTTTTTTTTCTCAACACATGTAGTTTCTCAAAAAAGTTTCAAAGCTATGATGACTACTACAGTAAAATACATTTTTGTATCAAGTTAAAATCTTTTCAGACTAATGTTCCCTAATAAGCATGTTTTTACAGTTTTTTGTGTACATTACCTTGGGAGGCATTTGAAGGGTGTCAAGGCATATACGCCCATTGCCATCAATATTGGGGTGGTAGATTTTTGTTACAAACTTCACTTTTGGTGGATAGAATGGATACCTGCAATTTTAAAAAAGCAATGAATGATACACACGGACATGGTCAATACGGTTGCCCAGCATCTTTATTCATAGACATTCTGATAAGGGACACTGGGGCGGCATCCACCAGCCAACTCTCAATCTGCATGGACAATATGCCACTTCCACATTTCCCATAATGCACCTTATTTGCCCCCAAAATTTTGCATAAGGATTGTTTTCAATTTCTCTTGGGATGTCTGTAATACCCAGGAGAAATGAAAAACAGAGGTTATGCAAAATTTTGGGGGGCAAATAAGGTGCATTATGGGAAATGTGGAAGTGGCATAATTATTTTCCATGCAGATTGAGAGTTGGCTGGTGGATGCCGCCCCAGTGTCCCTTATCAGAGTGTCTATGAATAAAGATGCTGGGCAACCGTACTGACCATGTCCGTGTGTATCATTCATTGCTTTTTTTAAATGAATGAATGATACAAACAATCTTTCATTTACCATTGAGGGTTTACAATCTTGCACTTGCTACCCACATCATCCAATGCATAAAGTACAGCTTTTGTTAAACCCATCTACAATAGGTGGGCGTGGGGAATGTGCCTAGTCAAACTGAGTGAGTTGCGAGTGATTCAGGAAGGTAACCATGATGATCCTGAAGTGGCAACCGCCAGGCGCTGTCACACTGAGTGTGACCTCAGTGGAGAGTATCACAGATACTTACCAAAGGACATCCAGATGGAAGGGAGGGCTGGGCACAAAAACGGCTAAATTAAAAAGCTACTGCACGCAGCGCAAAGGCAACATGGGAGAAATGATTGACATCAGCAAAAGCACTGTAAAATTCCTTGAGCAATGCTAAATATAAGGACTTTTAAAGAATGTGTGAACCCTGTACAAAACATACTACTTTGTTGAAAAATTAAAGTGCCATAAAATATGTCCCCTAAATGTGTTTACTCTCAAATTTCGGGTGTAAGATAATTTTCATGTGCTCTGTCAATTTTTGGCATCAGCAAGATTCCAGCCCAATGTTTGAAGGAAGTATTGGTCATGTGACCTCTTATTACAAGTGGCCTTTTATTACATCACACTCAGTCTCACTGAGTTGTTTTAAGTTTGCTCTGAATTTTAAGTGGGCAACAATTTTGCTCTCACTCTTGTGTTTTCATCTCTCAGTTAGCACTTCACCCACCTTTGTTTGTATTTCTTGGCACCTTTTTATTGATACTTGCAAAAAGGCCTGATTAGAATTTTCCCAATTTTTGAAGTAGAAGCTAACACTACAGTCTTACACTCACCTCTCAGGGAGATGTATTTCTAGTCTGAAAGAACCTCCAGCGTAAGGAGTTCCATCTGAACCAACAATTTCTGGAAAGAGAAAAAAGCGCCTAAAAAACAGTCTAATACACCCACTCAGCATCCACACATACACCAAGGGACTAAGGGGGAAAGGGGGTAATTACATGTGACCAAGACAAACTCAGACTGGTATGAGTTTGTATCGATCTCCATATATTTCTTTTCAAGCATTTACATTGGGTAAGCCTAAAAATGAACTCAGACCGGTCTGACTTCATCTTGGTCACTGACCCGACATGAGTTACTTTCGTACCAATCTGAGACTGTACCGTTCTCATGTAAAACAGAAACTAATCTCAGACTAGGTCCATAAATAGCATGTTTCTTCATATAGCTCCATCATTTTTGCTTTTTCTTAGCAAAATAGGAACACTGCTATGAATAACTGCAAACAGTTCCCGGTATTGGGAATTGTCCCTTTCTATGCGCCCCAGCATAGGGGAATAGACCAATAAGTAGGTTATGAAAAAAAAATTAGAATATTTACGGGGTATGCCCGAGGGGGATGTAGCGGTTGGTTAAACAAGCATAATTTTCAGAGGTTTAATTCGTCTTTCCCTGGACTGGGGGGTGATGCTCGAAATACCAAGTCACTACATGCGCTGTTGTGTCGTTCAATTCTGTGAAGCTTAAGGGATAGGGATTATTGTGCTGTGTTCTTTGTGACGTAACTTGAAACTTGCTATTCACTTGGTAAACATGTTGCACCAGCCAGTTTGGATGGAAGAAGAAACCTAAGGTGTAAGAAATAAAAAAAACCTGCTTGAAGCTTGTCAATTTGGTCATCAACCATCCAACATGAGATTCCAGGAGGAGGTTCTCTCGACAAAATATCGAGTTCGCGTTTCATACGAGTGGCTCTTTGCATCCTAACGCAAGTACCAGAGATGCGATGATACAAACTTTCAATGAGTTAAACTACAGCGTCGCCATGTTCGAAAATAAGCGCGAAAATAGAGCTCGCCGGGAAATAGCATTAACCAATCGGTAGTCTTGGATTTACTCACATGACTAGATCCCAGGATGTATGCGCCATCCGCAAAATCATCCGCAAGCTGTGCAAAGCAATGCAAAGCTGTAAACAGCTGTGTCATGAAACCAAGAATCGTGTTTTTCATCAGTAGAAGATATACGGATACCAAAAAGGACTTCTCATATTGCCTCTAATTTCGCTGGACTCTCCACAACAACAATGGCCAAAGGTACAGCAGTTCGACAACGGGTGAAGAGAATACACTCTAATATCTCGCGACAGAGCAACAAGGAAGTCAACAACGATAAAACAACCTTTACGAACCATGAGAATTTGCCAAGTCAAAGTTTTTGGAAATATTCTTCTTTTACCATTCTTGCATTATTGGGTAGTATGGCGTTGTTTTACTCCAAAGATAGCTTGCTGTCCTCTCAGACTTTGAGTTCAAAGAATGCTTTTCATGACAGTGAAGAAAATGTTAACCAGTTTCCCTGTCACGTTGGAGACGAGTGGTCTATTGATCGCCGGTCAAACTTAAGCTTGGAGGAATTTGTCCAATGCTATGATGCCAAAAGGTATTTTCCTCCTAATACAGGCATTCACGAGGGCCCAGTTATTCGAAGGCCGATTAGCACTTAGCCAGGGGTTAAATTTAACCCCGGGTTTCTTGTTCTTTTGTTCAAAGCATTTTCTAGGATAATTTTCTCTGTTATTTTTAAGGGCATCCAGTCATCAACTTGTTGACGTATATAATTAAACTGAATTTACTTTTAAGCTTTCAAATCTGAATTCAAATTTTGCACTAACCCTGGGTTATCTTAACCCAGCTTTGAACAACCCAGCTCAGAGGGTTACTGTACACAAGAGGGGGTAGGTTTTTGTCAGTGGGGGAGGAGCGAGGTGAGGTGTGGGAAGTTGGGGGGGTGAGATGCTACTGTCCGATCCCTCCCCGCCCCCCTCAGTTGATGACTTAGCTTTTCTTCTCACTCCTGAAGATTAAATTAAATTGCATTCTCCCCTGAAGACTTCTGTGAAATATGGGTCTACGCCTTGAAGAATATGGGTGTACTGCCGAAGAATATGGTTCTCCCCCTGGGGAATTTTGTGGAAATTAAAACTTCAGCCCTAAAGAATTTCATATTTTTTACTCTTTCCCTATATATCTAGGAAGGGGAAGGGGGAGTGGAGGCTATGGATAGATATTAAATGCAATAGCCTATTGCAACATGATCTCTGCTTGGTAATAAACTGGTAACTGGTCAAATGTATAAGGTAAGGAGGGGAATGGCTTCTGGAACAAAGCTGAGAGCCAGAAAGCCAGCAAACTGAAAACAAAATATCTGTCCTTGCAAAGTCATTGTTGATCATCTTGGGTCTGAAAATGACATTGTGCATATTATACCTCCAATTTAGCCTGCATGGTAGGTAGTTGAAGAGGGGCCCGTAGGGTAAAATTCTGATAAGTGACATGGCCTTGAATCAGTGATATAACACAGACATAATGACTTCAACAGTCACAAATAAATCTTTTAAATACCGACCAGGATATGGCTTCCTCCTCACTATGATAAACAACCGGTTTTGAAATTCATACATGTAAAAGGGCCTGTGAGAACATAAAGGATGTGCCAAGGGGGAGGGAAGGCAACTTTCGTATGTTTAAAGGTCAAATGAACCAAAAATTCGACATTTTTTATTTTAGTTCAATTCTAGTGAAATGTGTATAATATGAACCAAATAAACATACTATGAAGTTTCAGCTCAATTGAAGCAAGTATCTCCGAGATATTTGCAATTAAAAATTGCTATTTTTTGGCCCTTATCTTCGTAGAGCGGTCGGAAAAATTGTCAGAAAAAACAGCTTGTGACGTCAATGTTGGTCAGGTGAAAAAAAGGGGGAAATTCAAAACAGAGTTTTTCGAGTCGACTTGGTGCAGAAGTGGTTTGTGCGGCCATAAACCTGGAAAGAACAGGCAATTTGTCTTCAAAAGTTGCAAGCTTGTAACCTTCTTATTATTTAATTTTCTTGAAGAATACATCACAGTAAAACGGACTTTAACAACATTTACTAATTTCCTTAAGTTGCACTGGAAATGTGTGAGTCCGATTTTTTTGCAAGATGCATTCACAAAATGTGCTCATATAAGGAAGTTCCTGAATATATAAGTCCGGAGCTCCACCGTTGACACAAAAACAAAATATCTTTGTATAATAATATGCCCAAAAAAATTCAAGTTTGCCCACAATGTGTTTGAAGTCACTGAACTTTGTCGCACTCGAGCTGATATTTTAAAACCCACGCTCGATCGGACACTTCTTGCCTCGCAGATCACTAAAATACAAACAAAATCCTCAATGTAGAAGTTTTGGCGTTGATATGTGGACAGAAAAAGAGTTAATCATTATCTAGTAAATCTTACCCATGATCGGTTTCAAAGCAACCATAGCTAGTTTTCAAAGTTAAAACTTGATCGTTTCGCGCAGTTTAATTTTGCCTTATTTTGTGTTGTCAAGTTGAACATGCATAACACCTGTCAAGTAAGTAAGATTTCCTTCAAACAAAGCTATAGTTACATTATTGCAAAAACTTCTTTCCAATTATGTATAAGATTTAATTACCGATTGAGGTCACTTTAAGGACCATAGACGCCACTTTAAGCTGGCAAAAAGATGCGACAAGCAAAGAGCAATTCCATCATGCATAAAACTCAGCTTAAGTGAACTAAAAAAAGCTTCAATAAGGTTGCAAAACAACAAATTTTCATTAAAAACACAAGGCTTAAGGCTCTTATACCTGCTGACAAAGAAGAAGTGAATTTTCTGTACGGAAACAACCTACCTAAAGATCTTAAAAGCAAAAGATCAGTTGCAAGCTTCGCAGCCAAGCCATGATTCCGACTACTTACCGTAGCTAGATTAGCTACTTTTAGTAACTGGTCCATGCAAGGGTCTTCATGTTCAAGCAAATTAAACTCAGCAAACTAAATCATTAGAAAGTACAGAAAACTGCACATAAGGATTTGTTTCGCTCGCTTCAGTCAAATCCAGCTCCAGCAATTGTTTACAGGCAATGGGTCAATTGTTTTGGAGTCACTGCCGGCAGTTGTTGTTCTCCGCTACTTCACAGCAAGTGAAAGCAAAATTTGCGTACAGAAAGATAACAAAACTATGTAATTAAAACTGAAAAAACTACAGGAAAAAAACTCTGCCTATTATTACTTGAGCAACAGAAAAATGATCGAAGTAGTCTTTTCTTCTCGAGTAAGCTTGCTGGCCTTCTAAAGTTCCGAGAAAGTTTTTAAAAGCTTGTTCACTTGCATGCGTTAGCCGTTATGGTTCTTTGACTGAAGACAAGGATAAAGCTGGTTCTGCAAAGGTAAATAAATCTGGGCATGTAAAAAAAGTAACCATAACTACTAATAACAGAATACAAGCAGGTTTTAAATCAACCCGGCGAAAGAAGGCAAAGCACTGGACACAAAATCAACTCACAAATCGAATGCACAATTATCAGAAAAATACAAACCTTTTTGGAAATGTTCAAAACGTTTTATTCCACCTCAGACTGACAGAATGATCTGTTTTTACTCTAACATTGGTTGTTCTGAATCCAAAGTAATTTTCAAGTGATGAAAAACCAAAAAAAACAAAAAAAAAAGCCTTTGCAAGGAGCAAACGTTCGCACCTCGTGTATTTCATTCAGTCTCAGTCAGAACTCTCACAGAACGACACAAACAAACGCAGGCGATAAGGGATGCGCAGAAGCTTGCGCAGAACGTTTTTCCGCCCTGAAAAGACCAACATTGACGTCACGGACATCACGTAGTCTCCAGTCTATCACGCGGCCATTTCAGAAACGTTTTCGTAAAGTCTTCGGAAATGCTCGGATTTTGATCTTTTATCTTTCTATAAAGGCTTGGGAAGAAAAATATTTACCCAAATCTCACTTAGGATGGTTCTTTTTAGTGTTTGGTGAAGGTAAGGCGATAAAAGAAAATATGTCAATTTTTTGGTTCATTTGACCTTTAATACTATGCCTGAATTCCCCCTCTTCTCTTCCTCTTTTAAACAGTCTTACTGTACAAGTTGACCACAACTGTGTCCTATTTGGCTCAGGCCTGCCAGTAAGCTATCCAGGGCACTCTGGCGGTGGGGAAAAAAGGAAGGAGAACTTGCAGTCATGTCTTAGGAATTTGAAATAGTCTATGCAAAATGCTGATTGATTATTGGATCTCTTATTCACACTGAGATGTGACTGCTAGATCTCCCTCATATTTCGCCCCACTGCCAGAGTGCCCCAAAGAACTTGCTAGCAGGCTACTTTGGCTCTTAAGTGAAAGCTAATTTTTTGTGTTAGTCTGGTGCTCAGAAATGCTTCTCAGTAAGCAAACTACATGTAAACGTGGAAGATTGCAGGCAGCCATACATAGTAGTAATAGTAGTGACCTGCCCTATACATGTTATTACTCAGTCTATTTTTAGGATTTTAGAGTTAAAATAGTGTGAGAAGTGTGTATTTCCCTCTTCAAATAGCTTGCTGCCTTCTCTCCTAACCATGTTCATCATAGAGCCTGCAGTAGCTCAGTGGTTAGAGCTTCCGAACCAGAACTCTGAGGGTCATGAGTTCGATTCTCTTTTCTGAGCTTTCTGGTATAAGCATTCTCCTTCGTCCTTTTATATTGTACAGGGTTGGTTTTGTACACTGGTAGGCAGCCGATTTCGAGCAAGTCCCCAATACAGTCCTCTATGACTCACTGGTGTAAATTTCAACCCTGCTTGCCTTAGAGCCTTCAGTAGCTCAGTGGTTAGAGCATCCAAACTAGAAGTCGAAGGGCTGTGGGTCATCAGTTGGATTCTCACCTTGAGCTCAGAATTTTTCTTAGCTTTCTGGTATAAGAATTGTCCTTCTTCCAAATCACAATTTTAGCAGACGCATTTTACAACTCTATTTTATTATCATGTAAACTATAATCTCATTTTTAGACCAGTACTAATAACTGATGTGGTTACGCACTGGAAAGCTATCAACTGGACAAAGTCTTTCCTTGTCAAGAACTATGGAGACAAGAGAGTGACAATGAAAGCTACAGAGGTTTGTGTGTATATATATCATAAGAAGTAATTATCAATTCCCCTCTTCAGAAACTCTAGGAAAAATGGGAATGAGCTTTGCATGCAGTGATTTCAGAGACCGTTTGGGTGAACAAGTGTTAGTTATGATTGGTCAGTGGTATTCAAGGCAACCATTAACCAATAACTATAAATGTTTCTCCTGATCCAATCGATCCCAGAAATCAATATGCCAAAAGCTTGTACCTATTCCCCTTATAGTTCTCGAGTGGGGAATAGTAGGTGTGACTATTAATTTTCTTAACTGACATGTTATTATTTATATACAAATGACATGTACCACTCTTTACAACTGTTAAGTGTGCCTTGCATGGTACATTGTGCAGTAACAATACTCCCGGCAGAAATTTGACCATGTAATTAATACATGCACACCTCAAAATTACTTCACTGTCCTTCTGGAAACATGTCCTTGGTAATAACTGTGACATTCAAAGATTTGTGGCAGCGCATAGAACAAATAAATAATTAAGGGAAGAACTTAACATGGAAGATCAATGATTAGAGAACTTTGTTAAGTGACAAAAGCTGAAGTATTTTGTTCCAGGCAATTGAAAAGGAGCAACGGTTTGTGGAACTTTGTCTCGGAAGTAAAAGTAGATGAGGCCTCAACACTCATCACTAACCAGTATTGGATAGGTGCAAGTGTAGGTGAAGGTTCTGTCTTGATCTGGTAGTGTGTGTAAAAGGGTCCTCTTATGTTCAACTAATACATAGTGGAGACCCTTCAGAGTCCATGCTGCCAGTATGCTATATCACGAAATGGAATGACTCAAAAAGCAATTGGAGCCTGACACAGAAAATCATGCACAGGCCAGAAGTATCAGAAGTATGTAATTTTTGAACGCCCCCAAAATTGCTTTTGCATGATAATTTATCATATATATTACAGTTATTGATTGTCAGTTGGCATTACAT
>CALNXI010005370.1:0-14560 GCA_942486025.1 Porites evermanni | reverse complement strand
TTGATCAGAAAAAGAGGCATGGTATAGTACTATGGTGGCGTCCAATTACAACCCTGACATATTTTTTCTTTGAGCTGGGAATTCTGTTACATGACTACAAGGAAAGGTAAATGTACTGTAATTGTATGTTAGATACATTTCTTGTAATTTGCCCCTATTCTTCAGTTAGTGCACTCCACCAAAATCCCACTTAAACTGTTCGTTAATTTCCTGTCAGGATTGTATATGTTCTGGTTCAATTTTATCTTGGTTGAAAATGTTATTTCCTTTGTTTTGGGTATGGTTAAGTAAGACAAAGGAAAATGTTTTAATAATGTCGTAAACAAAAAACATATCTTAAAATCCCAATGAAAATGTAATTATGATGTGCTTTCTAATTCACAAAGAACCACTGGATTTATGGTACATTCTAGTTAGCAGGTCATGTGGACGCTGTATTTCAGTCAATTTTCCACATGTTTTAGATGGATTTACCCAGAATTTGTTCATGTGCAAATTTACGTTATTGAATTATTGTCATTTGTTAATTGCTTGACAGAGTTGATTGTGTGGCTGATATGGCAAAACATGAATAAAAGCCACATTTTTTTAAATGCAAAACACGCTTTTTTGTCCAACATGCTGGAAATCGCATTTGAGGGCTTTGAAATTTTAGAATTTTTCTGGGGCAGCATGCCCCCAGACCCCCCAGAAAAAGGAGGCTAGTGGCCTCCTGTTGATAGAGTTGGTTACTCGAGTCAAACCTGCTGGCTACCTCAATTTTTACTGAAACCGCTATGCTACCAAACTAAGTGCAACATAAAAATAACCGCTCAGAACATGAAAAGAAGGGATAAAATAATAACACAGCAAATATACAGTAAAAGGAGGCACGGATGGACAAACTTGAAGAAGATTGAAATGGATTGCAATTGTGCTTTTTGAAAACTTGTTAGCCTAACAGTTTTTTGAAGATCATTTTTGTTATTTGTATATGTTTGAAATACTACTTGAGAGACATTCATGTGACGTCAAGCTGTGATTTTGCCGTTTACTAGTAATTTCTTAAAGTTCCATAGCAATTAAGGACACGTAAGTATCATTATTTAATAACAAAATGCACCAGACAGCCATGACAGCCTCTTTAATATTATGTATTAAACAGCAAATGGTGACACACAATGACACCCATGATGTTAAAAACAACTTAAATGTTTAATTATACATGAGGCATCTCTGAATGACTGTCAAGTATTCTACAAAATAACCATCACATGTATCCATTAGAATTGCAGTGAAAGAAATTGATTAACATGAGAAAACCTTAACGAAACGGGTTATAAAACACTTGAGAAGCTTGAGGGGAAGTTAAGGTTATTTCACAGTGGCCTTGTACACACCAATGATGAGGCCCCCATGTACATGCTCCTAATAAACAAAGGGGAAACCTGCTGGTCAGAATACCAGCAGTAACAAATTAATGAAGGTATTATTATTAATTATTTATTCACAACTCACATTAATATAATGATACTAAGTGAGCTTTGTTTGAAAGGTGGCTCATAATATCATCCACCCCTAGCTGTTCCGGTGTTCTTTCCTGCTCATGGAAAGCTAAGAAAATTCAAATAGAATAGTAATAAACCATATGTTACTCCTTATCAAATTAATGCCACAAACATTTGCAAAAAATGATTTTTTTTTGAAACCTGAATGAAGACAACCTTTTGCTAGCCTTTAAGTACTTGTAAGTGTATGAGTACTTTTTTTAGTTTAAACATAAGTTTTCTTGCTTTTTTAAAACTTTTCAGAACACTGAAACACAGGAAGACTGTTTCGTCAATAGTTGTTATCTCCATTTTAACGATTCTTGCCTATAATTTGGATGGGGCACATCAAGAGGTACAAACTACTTTTTACAAGTACTTTAGTTCTTGCAGGACTTATGTTTTATCAATAAATTATTATCAATGCATGTGAAGCTCTCTCAACAGACACTCCAGTAAGCATAAAGCTCCTTTTATGGCCATTTATAAAACTATTTGAACTCTCTGCTTACAAATTTATTCCTATTTTCATTGATATGTTTGCTCCGAAATGGGCACGTGGGCCCCATAATTTAGCACGTTTTCCCTCCTGGGACCCTTGCATTACCCCTGGGTATTGAGCGTGGTATTTAAATGTTTTGCCAACATCAGGATCACTTTTCAGATCGCTTTTCTATGCGTTCATGCCCCGNCTTGAGAAGCTTGAGGGGAAGTTAAGGTTATTTCACAGTGGCCTTGTACACACCAATGATGAGGCCCCCATGTACATGCTCCTAATAAACAAAGGGGAAACCTGCTGGTCAGAATACCAGCAGTAACAAATTAATGAAGGTATTATTATTAATTATTTATTCACAACTCACATTAATATAATGATACTAAGTGAGCTTTGTTTGAAAGGTGGCTCATAATATCATCCACCCCTAGCTGTTCCGGTGTTCTTTCCTGCTCATGGAAAGCTAAGAAAATTCAAATAGAATAGTAATAAACCATATGTTACTCCTTATCAAATTAATGCCACAAACATTTGCAAAAAATGATTTTTTTTTGAAACCTGAATGAAGACAACCTTTTGCTAGCCTTTAAGTACTTGTAAGTGTATGAGTACTTTTTTTAGTTTAAACATAAGTTTTCTTGCTTTTTTAAAACTTTTCAGAACACTGAAACACAGGAAGACTGTTTCGTCAATAGTTGTTATCTCCATTTTAACGATTCTTGCCTATAATTTGGATGGGGCACATCAAGAGGTACAAACTACTTTTTACAAGTACTTTAGTTCTTGCAGGACTTATGTTTTATCAATAAATTATTATCAATGCATGTGAAGCTCTCTCAACAGACACTCCAGTAAGCATAAAGCTCCTTTTATGGCCATTTATAAAACTATTTGAACTCTCTGCTTACAAATTTATTCCTATTTTCATTGATATGTTTGCTCCGAAATGGGCACGTGGGCCCCATAATTTAGCACGTTTTCCCTCCTGGGACCCTTGCATTACCCCTGGGTATTGAGCGTGGTATTTAAATGTTTTGCCAACATCAGGATCACTTTTCAGATCGCTTTTCTATGCGTTCATGCCCCGAGAGGGCATATATACTTGTGTTTTTTGTGTGCCATTCTGGTTTTCGTCGCTGAGCATGGCCTAGGCTCCTGACGCTATCCTTCCTTATGTTTTGGAAGCCATTCGCCCGGCTGTGATACCTCCTTCGAGTTACCTTCTATAGCGTGAGTCGCTTTCAGACTGGATTTCATGGCGGGTATCATTCTCCATTTCATTTCATGGCGTGTGTCGCCTTCAGCTTGTTTTCACAGCGTTTGTCGCCTTTAGGTTGTTTCTATGGCGTGTGTCGCCTTCCGGTTAGCCGTTTCTGGTGTGTGTCGCTTTCACTAGTTTTATAGCATGTGTCTCTTTTAAGTTGTTTTCATGGCGTGTGTCCCCTTCAGCTTGTTTTTACGGCATGTGTCGCCTCCAGGTTGTTTTCACGGCCTATGTCACCCTCCAGTTGGCCATTTCTAGCATGTGTTGCTTATAAGTTGTTTTCACGGCGTGTGTTGCCTTCAGGATGTTTTCATGGCATGTGTTGCCTTCAGGATGTTTTTCTCGGCGTTTGCTGCCTTTAGGTTGTTTCTACGGTGTGTGTCACCTTCCGGTTAGCCATTTCTGGCGTGTGTCACTTTCACTCTAGTTTCATGGTGTCTTTCATATTTTGCTCTCTATTTAGGGTTCATAGCACGTGTCGCTTACAACTTGCCCAGGCATGTACCACCTTCAAGTTGTTGTCATGGCGTGTGTCGCCTTAAGGTTAGCGGCATTTCTAGCTTTAGACGTTTTCAGACTAGTTTTTATAACGTGTGTCGCCCTTAGGTTTCCTCAGCCGCTATAGTGCGTATCCCTTTCAGGCTGGTTTGTTTATGGTATTTTCTGCTCCTCGTTTAGTTTTTGTAGTTTGTGTCAAGTTCAGTCTAGTATTTGGTATCTCCTGCTCTTATTTATTCAGTATGTCGTTCCTCCCTTTTGGGATCGTTTTGGTCTTGTATTTCGCATTTTCTATACTTTGCGGTCTGTGTTTTTTCTGTATGCGTGCTCCTTCGCATATCCTGTAGTTTGTCGTGTTTTTATTCGTGTTCGTTGTTGCTTACGTTTTAGTTTCCACAACTAGTTCCAGTAATTCGGAAATTTTCTTCTCTATTTCTAGATCTTTGTTTGTTCGTCAGTGTTATAGAAGTTAAAACATTAGTTTTTTGTAGTTTATTTCCTCGGGCCCTTTTGTTTTCTCGTCTTTTATTCACTTGGCATTTTTAAGCGATGTTAAAGTGTTAAGCTTCCAGTGCCAGTACCCACGACACGTGCTTTTATCATCGGTTTTTCTGGTTTGAATTTAGAATTCATAATCATGGCATCTCTGTTCTGTTTTGTTTACAAATATCAGTGCGCGGTGTACACACTGGGGGGCTCTTAAACGGAAGACGGCCGCTTTCATCCTGTTATTTTGAATTAGTCATCCCCGGTTCTATGGTTTAGCTGTGTGGGCTGTTTTCTACGTTCCAGATTTATTCTGCGTTTGCCATTTGTTGTTTAGTTTTATGGGCTTATAGTTATTTATGCGGGTTCATCTCGACTACATGTATACCTCGTGTCACGCAAATCGGCCCATCGCTTTGTTTTGGTTGGTTTTTTCTTGTGTGTTGTTTTACTTGCTTCGAGCAATGTTTTGTTATTTCATGACTTTTGGTCTTGAGCTCCTGCTATCAGTCCAGTCGATCTGGGGCGGGTAGTTCTAAATTATGCCCAATACTCTGTCTGTGACGGGGTTCCTGGATCGGCCTGGTTGGTGGCTCCCCTTTTTCTCCTTTATTTCTTTTTCCAGTTTCGGTTTAACGCTATCACGTGAGGTATATGTGCGTTGCCCTCGTGGTAATCTATTTCCAATTATTTCGCTTTTAGGCACTGCTTAACTTCTTAAACGCAAGAGATTCCATCAGAGCTGATCATACCTGGTGTAACTGGAAGGGGAGCCCGCCAGTTGGGCCGGTCCGCTCCCGTCTCCCTCATCGGTCTCGGCTATTTCTTTGGCTTTGGGAAGTCGACCCTTGTTCCCAGGCAAACATCGGTTTTTCTGTGGTATATCATAGATTTTCCTTACACTACGTTTTTAATGCCCCTAGATAAGAAGGTTAAACTTGCTTCTTTTCAAGAAAATATGCTTAGCCACAAGACGGTATTTCTAAGTCTCTGCAGAAGTCTGTGGGAAGATAAACTCCTTTACACTCTTGTACCTGCCACCAGGTTGTTTTCTTGTCCGGCGTGTTTGGCCTTATCACATGGCACTGGCGTCTCCAAGAGCTGTTCCCGTAGGGTGAGCTTCTGAGATTGGGGGAAATATGATGATTTTCCTAAGGTTGTTGGCTTAGTGGCGGTATTCGGCGCCCGGGTAGAAATTATTTTCGCCCATATCTTAGTATTCCCCGCGTGTGCCATAGAGGTGCAGCATATTAATGAAAATTCTCCTACTATTTTCATTGATATGTTTGCTCCGAAATGGGCACGCGGGCCCCATAATTTAGCACGTTTTCCCTCCTGGGACCCTTGCATTACCCCTGGGTATTGAGCCCGGTATTTAAATGTTTTGCCAACATCAGCATCACTTTTCAGATTGCTTTTCTATGCGTTCATGCCCCGAGAGGGCATATATACTTGGGTTTTTTGCCCCCCCTCCTCCCCTCAGCGACGAAAACCCGGTTATGCTGCACTTCTTCTCATACGCGGAAATTATTTTTGCCCATATCTTAGTATTCCCCGCGTGTGCCATAGAGGTGCAGCATATTAATGAAAATTCTCCTACTATTAGCAGCCATCCCTAGTTGGAGCACTTTGAATAGTGGGGAATTCCAGAAAATATCTGTTGTGGTTCAATTTTGTCCTTGGTTTAAATGCTAATGAGTTTAAGACAGAGGGAAATACAATTTAAACCAAGGGTAAAATAGACCTATTCTGCTAACTCGATGTTGTACAGACCACGTGCATTTTGTCAGTTTTCTTTAGCAAATGAACACTAACACATGCCAGATGGATGGATGCTTGTGGGTGTCAGCATCTTCATCAGTTCTTGCTTTATTTTTGAATTGATTATAATAAAAGTCCATTAAATATGTGTTTTCAAGGAATACACTCTTGTCTGTCCCCTGTGGAAATTCCAGGTCTTGAACCCCTCCATGCCTTCGGAATTCCAATCGTAAGTATCCCCCATGCCTTTGCATTCCCAGTTCAAAGAATTCCCTCTTGCCCTTGGAATTCCGAAAAGCCATCCATGGTATCGTATTGGGTATTTTCTGGAATTGCTCAATTCTGTATCCTTTAAGCAGAGCTGCAAATATCAGGCGGTGGTCATTGAATAATGTCTGACAAAATCTTAACCGTGATTGGACATGATGTCCGGACATGATGTCCGGACAAAATTACTACCAAAGAAAATCATTTTACAGATTAATAAAATCTAACTTGCACATACAGTGTATGTGAATAATGTTTAAATACCAACAATAATATTTTTATATAAGGTGATGTACTGTAAGACAGTAATCAGTCAACCTGCCAATACAGGACTTAAAGTGTGCACATTTTGTCAGAGATGCAAAGTGCATCCTTGATTCAAAACTGAATCATGTGGACGATTTGCAATGCGTAGGCTTCTGGATTGATAAGCAAAGAAAGACCTTGAGTCCCGTAAAGCAAAAGCGTGGTGGCCACTTCCAACAAACAGATGGTTGGGTGAAAATCTAATCTAGACCTGATGATAAGATTTTTGGAGCGTCAGTTGAATCTGTTTTGTTGTGTGGCCATGGATTGGAGAGGTGGACATTGATCACTGCTGTTACACAAGGAACTCTTAGACACTATATGAATGAGGGTCATTATATCCAGCAAAGAGCTCTATGGCAACCTGCCTATAAAGTCTAGTCTCCAGATATGCTGACTGTAGTTTAGTGGCCATTGTTACAGACGGAAGAATAAGATTATTATTTTTCAAGATTTTTTAAAGAATAAGATTATTTCTCAGCTACTTCTTTATGATCCAAAACATGGGATCAAAAAACACAAAAAGTGCAAGGTACCCAACAACAATTTCATAGACCAACAAATGACCAATGGTCAAGGGGGCAGCAGCAATATTCGTACATGTCAATTATCAACTAGAGAAATTAGATACCAGTCTTTCTAGACAAGAACTGCCAGGTGTCATCGCTGACAGAGGGAAGTAGGGAAAACTCATCAAATTGGTGCAGTGTACACAAAATAGATAGATACCTTTTAGTACTTGCAACATTTAACGTAACTAGTTAAGTGTACTTTCTATATTTCAGTCCTTAGTACAAATCAAGTCAGTATTGTTTTGGTGGGGTTATTGGGTTGGCCTCGGCATTCTCTCATCTGTTGGATTTGGCACTGGACTTCACACCTTTCTTCTTTACCTGGTAAGGGAAATAATTATCATTATTATTACAGTTGACTCTCTCTTAACGGACACCTCTATAAGACGGACACCTCCCTAAAATGGACACCTAGAGTTGGTCCCTACCTTTCTTTACTCCCTTTATTTGACTCTCTATAAGACGGACATCTCTCTAAGACGGACACTTACTGCCGGTCCCAAAGGTGTCCGTCTTAGAGGGAGTTGACTGTAATGCATTATCAAAATGTTAACATTAAAAATTTCTCTATTTATAAATAAAGGTAAATTTCAAGCTTATATCCAATTAAGTTCTGATGGTGTCTGCTTGATGCAGGTTTCACAGCGTAGATTAAAATTTTGTCACTGTGAGATGTAAAAACTGGAACTGATCTTCCAGCTGCTAGGCTAGTCAAAGACAAAAAAATATTGTCAGCCAATTAGTTGTTATGCAGTTGCTCTACATGTACACTGTACAATAATTAATCTGACTGCATCTGTAGTCAGGGGCACCTAACGAGAATATAGTCCAAAACCACTTAAACATAGAATCGTTTAACTTATTTTAGTATTTAAACGGTAGATATAGGCATATTTTAATCCCCTAAAAATTTTTCATCTGTTCGGATTTCTTAGCAGAAAGTCTAGTGATCCGAAAATTATAGGGATCAAAACTTAACTTTTCGAAAATTTCAGCCAGAAAAAAGGCTCCCGAAAATTCTAGGTGACCTTTTTACGGTAAAAATCCATTAAAAATAGGCAATTATACCACTTTTTAGATGTTCGAAAAATCCTAGGAGAGGCAGGCAAGCAAGAAATTTTACAACAAATGTTCTGAAAAATCTAGATCTCAAATCGTCTTCCGAACAGATACTTTTCCGAAAATTGTCGTGTGGTGCCCCTGTGTAGTGTTTGTGAGTTCCCACACAAAAGGAAAGCAGAGTCAAAGTGTTGATGGTTATATCAAGGTAGGTACGTGGAAGGTCTGTCTCCTCAAAAAAAAAAAAGAAACACTTGTTTCCGGTGACAGTTTTAACACCTTGCAGTTTACTGAGTGGAAATGAAAACTTGTAAGAGATTGTTGCAAGCTCTCCTTTCTTACCCCACCCCTCGCACTCACATCTCCCTTCGCATGCGGCTCTTGTGTGACATCTTGTGACCCTTCCAAATGAAGAGCTTGCTTTCAGGCTAAAAAAATTAACTTTATGTAAAGTTGTTTTGTAGTAATACACTGCAACTGTAATGTTACATTGCACTCTATCATAATGATTTACATATATAACTTTTTTGTTCTCTCAGGGACCTCACATTGCATCTGTGACATTAGCTGCCTGGGAGTGCAATACCTTAGACTTTCCTGAGCCCCCTTACCCTGTTGAGTAAGTTCTTTTCTGTTTTTGCATCATTTTAAATCCACATTGTTTTTAATCCAAGAGGGATACACACTGCAAGTTGTATACCGCAAACTGCAGCTTATTAGCCCTGACCATGGGCTTATACAGGTACATCTTTGTAATGGTTTTTTTAGGGGTTATAAATGGAAAGGCTTATATTTGAAGGGGATTTTTATTAAAACAAAAAAAGTGCTTTGAAACAAGCTCTGACAGTGCTGATGAAAATGCATTTGAGTTTATTGGTTTTTAAGCTTCAAAACGTCATACATTCATTGGAGAAGGGGGGGGGGGGCTTATATCCGGAGGGGGTTATGCTTGGATTTAGTTTTTAGGTTTTTGGGTAAACAAGCCTTTAATGGGAAGGGGTCATAAGTGCCGGAGCTTATAATTGGAAATTTAGGTTATAGGTTAAGATAATAGAGTATAATTTTAAGTNAGCACACATATCAGGTTTAATGATGTGGAAATGAATTTTTCTTGAAGACAAGGGGATGCCTCTGAATTACACCTTTTGTCCTTCATTAACAGAAAATAGAAATTCAATTTTTTACTGGAATTCAATAAGATTTTTAATTAGTAAGAACATTTTCACGTAGAAATGTTCATTTTAATCATCTGTCGTTTCATTTGTGCAATTACCATGCTAATGCATCTTCAATAACACGATTGGAATGTCATTTTCTTTATTGTAAGGTCTATTACGTTTTTGGGAAAATGTTAACATCAATAGCACTGACATTTTATATTTTTTGAAAGTCATTACCTACAAGTACATTACTGTGCATAACAAACCAAGTTTATTTTTATATAAACCAATTGGATATTTTAACATTCTTGTGTTATACAATGGATATAGCAGCTGGTGAGAATTTAAGTTAAAACGTTGTTACTTCAATAAGCACTTCTAATTTTAAATAATTTTTCATTAATGCTTTTGTTATTTCTAGGATCCAGTGTCCTGAAGATGATCACACATCAACAGTAAACATGTGGACCATCATGTCTAAAGTCAGGGTTGAAGCTTTCATGTGGGTGAGTCAATTGCTGTATAAAAATAATTAATAAAATTAATTCATGCCATTTGGCATCTTTGTTGATATGAGGTGTCACACAAAATAATGTTGTTCTTGTGATAAATCATTGCTCCAAGCACAGGTGACCCAGGCTCAGTGATAGTACCAAAGTAGGAATCCTGTGAAGTTACAGTGTTAATGTATATATGTATATGGTGCAGTTAATTTTTTTATTTCCATTAATTTTTGTTTTTCCTTTGTTTTAAATTCCTTAACATACATTAGCAGACCCAAAAACAATGGAAAATAAAAATTAACTGAAATTAACTTCACCCCATACAAACACTGTAAATTTCCAGGATATTTTATACTGAGGTACTATCACCGAACCAGGGTACCTGTGCTCCAAGCTAAACTTTTTCAGGGTTACGTGTGGTTATGACCTATGTATAATGATTTGCAGAAATACATGAGAGACATTGGGCGCGTGAAAACAAACACTTTGTGCAATATTGCATAAAATGCTATTTAGAAATAATCAAAATAGCCTCTAGAGAGATTAATAAGAAAACAGAGTGTAAATAATCTGTTCATGCACTGAATAGTACTTACAGTAACTGCAGTTTTTGGTAGGATTTTTGTAAAGTTATAGTACTTTTCATCCTGAATTTGTTATTCTGTTTTGATCAAGTCATCGTTCACAACTTGTTTTGCAGGGAGCAGGGACAGCCATTGGTGAACTTCCACCTTATTTCATGGCCAGAGCAGGTATAAACTCAATATATCAGACTGGATATACCTGTACATGTACATTATATCTGTGTCCTATTTTTGTGGTATTGCTTGATTTTTATTTTTCCATGTCAGAACGTTTAAAACTGGAACTGGCATTTTCATCTTATGTTCTGAAAAAAAAAATTCTATTTTTGCAGGCACAAGTAGTACATGTATCCCAGACATTCTCAACTGCTTTTAAGAAGGCTCAACAAAAAAATCGCCATACTCTGTTAAATGGTCTTTAAAACGCAACTTACCGAGCAAAGTATTAAAGTGCACACACATTTCTCTATTTCCCCCAGCTCGTTTGTCGGGAACAGACCCAGACGATGAAGAATTGGAAGAAGTTGAAGAACTGGAACGTTTAACTTCACTTAAAAATCAGAGTTTGTGGACAAAAATTAAGAAAGTTATCCTTGATTTAGTGGAGAGAGTTGGTTTCTTTGGCATTCTCGTGTGTGCCTCAGTGAGTACAGTGAATATGTAAATCTCAATGTCTAACATTGTTATGTCAATTTTGGAGTCTTATCTTTTTCTTAAGGCTTTAGTTGAAATATGGATGAGGCTCATTACAGTATAGATATACTTGACCAGACTGGTCAATGGACTTTCTGTGCAGCTGAAGAGAAAACAACAATAAAACTCTCTTTAGGATAATCACTATGAAAACATCCTTTGAATATACCAAGAATGCCGCTTCATGACAATATTATTACACTCTACAGTGTCTTAATTTTCTGAAAATCAGCCAGTTCCAGGCTCCGATTCTCACCCGCTTTTCAAATACGCGTCCACACGTAGTGTATTTGAATTGTTTTTGTCCATCCGTATGAAAACGCTAAAGTGGTGCCGGGAAATATGATAGCATCCCGTACAGCGTGTGCATTATGCAACAATCTAGGACAGAGAAAAATAGAACAGCAAACCCCCATCCCCTCCGAAATCAAGGAGGAAGCCGCGCAAAAGCCAAAACGCGCCATCTTATCATTTTTGATTCGGGGGGAGATGGGGGCGGGGGGGGGGCCTAAATTTTCCATCTGTTTTGTCCAAGATTGTAGTAGCACGATGATGTATGACTTAACTGGATTCGAAAAACTCCGTTTTCGACCATCCACACGTAAACAAAAGGATGGTGATTTTAAAAATCTCCAGTTGTTAACAATGTCTGATTTTAAGAATACCCGGATACGTGTGTCCGGATGGGGCCTAAGAGTAATTTGTCACCCATCAGACATGCTTTGCATAAGCGTCCAGCCTATATGGAGAGACGTTTGCGTGTAACTATGTGTACCATTTCTTGATCATGCATAGGTTCCCAACCCTCTGTTTGATTTAGCTGGAATCACTTGCGGCCATTGCTTGGTACCTTTTTGGACGTTTTTTGGAGCAACACTTATTGGCAAAGCTGTAATAAAGATGCATCTTCAGGTAGGTAGCCATGCTTTTTTTTTTTTTTCATTCTGTGAGCGAGAAGTTTCACTTTATCGACTATAATTTTAGATAACTATTTAACTCAATATATAAATAAATGAAAGAATAAGTAGGTAAATACTTAATTTAATATCCTCTCTCCCTATGGCGCTTATGAACCAATAATTTAAATGGAACATAATATGGTTAAGAATCTCAAGTAGTCGGAGGTGAACCAGTTGGTTATTTACATGTGTGGCCGAGGATTTGAACTTGGGACTACCAACAACAAATCCAGTTAACGGTCAGAGTAGGACTTGAACTCAGAGCCTCCAGATTACAAGTCCAGTGCTCTAACTGCTCGGCCACACCACACCACCACACCTGTTAATATGCCGGTAAACTCCAACAGCAAAGTGCAAATATAATTATTTTTTGGTAATATATGTTCTGAGAATGGAAACGTCAGGCATTCACCTCAACAAGTGAGACAGTAAGTAAATCGGGGTTGTCACTAAAGACAGGGAACTGGGCAGTTCTCCGGGCAACTATAAGCAGCGCCCCCCTCCCGGCTACTTTCAGAGAACAAAAAAAACAAAATGATAGAACCAAAACAATTTCCTAACTATTCAATTCTCCACCTACCATTTACATATACCCAGCAACTGTCTCCCTTCTCCCAGACACTCCTACTCTTTTCAAACAGCGTGCGTTGTCTTTTACGATACATTCTTTTCTGCTCATTTCCATCTCTCTTTTTGTTTTGCAGAAAACATTTGTTATCCTAGCTTTTAGCAAGCACTATGTAGAGGCAGTTTTATCATATGTAGGGTGCGTATTGTCCCTTTTAATTTTAAAAGTATGTTAATTCTTCTTTCATTTATATTTTGATATCACTTCTAAGAACAGTTTTTGGAAGAGTTTGGTAAGATCAAAAACAATCAAACCTTACTGCCATCATTGCTTTGGCTTCATGAGATAATGAGGAGAACAGAAATTTGGCTCTTTTTTCTCGGCAAAGAGTTCATAAAAAAGCCTCTTCATGAACTAAGACAGACGATGTTTGCCTCTGTTTTGCAGTAAAATACCAACAATTGGACCGTATATTCAGAAGCCTTTCAAGATAGCACTAGAAAAGCAAAAAGAAAAACTGCATAGGAAGCCAGGACAAGGGGGTAGTACCACGTCGGTAAGTAAGATTTTTGTGCGAGCATTCCTGGATATAAACTCACCATTTAACAACTTCTTGTGTATGTCGTGGTTTCTAATCCTTTTTTCAAATTATATCCCATTTTGTGTAGTCAAACTCATCAGGCCATACAATGCACTTCACCATACTCCAAAGTTCTCAAGAGTGCAGTAGAAATGTTTGGAATATTTTATAAGTTTTGTCTTTGTTTTCGTTGCAAGCAGTTATGGAGCTGTTTGCTAAACAAGGAATTGAAAACTTTTAAATTCCGACAATTCCATAAAAATCCTGTTCTTAGACTGTAATTGCTTCTTCCTTGTCACCCGTTCACTGTTATGGCGTTAAAAACCCTGAAATGCTATGGAAGGTTCTTAGGATACATAATGATTTCAACTTTCAACTTCAACTTTATTTGAGGCCGGTCCGCAAGTAGCATTTGCTAATCTGGGCGGAACAGTAACACTAAAACTTTACAATGAGAATGATTAATATTTACTAAAATTATACAAAAGGAGACTCAGTTGCTTACACAAATTTTGGTAGTTTCCATAAGTTACGATACCATTACAACTCCAGTTTCATTAAGTAAGTTTGAACAAAGCAACTTAAGTTCTATTTGTACGTTTTTAGAGCAGAGGCAATTTGCAAAGTATCAATGTAGTCACCATGTTTCTTTAGGATATCAAACAAGGAAAGAGTGGAGTTTCGTTTTGAAGTGTTTTTTTAATGCTGGTATCTCATTCCAAATTTTAGCTCCTATTCGTGAAAAAGCTCTCTTTTGGATATCTAGCCTAGAGTTTTTAACAAAGAAGTCATTTGACAAGGAAGAACGAGTGTTATTAGAATGAATACTAGTAGTACCGCTGAGTAGGTTTAAAATGTTACTGGGTACCTTTCGATTTCTCATATCATGCATTAAACAATAGGCACCGGTTGTTGGAAAGGTTGATAGCGCTATCCACTGGATAAATTATTATCCAAAGGAAAGCGCAATTGGTTTTCGTAAGACTTATCCTCTGGACAGCGATTTATCCAGTGGATAGCGTATCTAACTTTTGAACATCCGGAGCCAGACAGATTTGTATTAAAGAAAATTTAGTGGTAGAATATCAGCATCAGTAAACAGAGGGCAGCATGTTCATCTCTCTCTACGGAAACGTTTAAAAGTGTCTTAAAGGGACAGTGTCCCGATTATGCGCACGCGCGAGCGTCATCTGTTTTTTCTTCAAAAGACAATAGAACTGTCAAATTGACTAGATAAGATTTCCTTCCGGACCGCACCGCCGACAGAGATTTGTTGTT
>CALNXI010005369.1:10000-14560 GCA_942486025.1 Porites evermanni | reverse complement strand
TGTGATAGTATCCCTTTTTTAAGAGTTTGTTTTTAACTAGGAGGTGTGAATGTTATTTTAGATGAAAGACTTCCCAAATATTGTTTCCACATTATCAGAATATTCAGACCACACAGAAGCGAGCTTGCACACTGTACAGTTTTAATTATCTCGAATTATTTCGTTATGGTACCTATCAGAATTCTCACTTCCAATTGCTTCGAAGTACCTCTTTAAGTTACCTCGCTGAATCACCTCTCATTTAAGTCGCAGAACCTTGTTGAATTACTTGAGTTACCAACCACTTAACTTAACTACGTGTGATGATAAAACATATTGGAAGAGTTCCAGTTCTGTTGAAGTGATTTTTGCTTCTCTTCACGGACATGTTATTAATGACCCTGTATACCTCTGGTATTGTTTGTGACGATGACCGCGCAGCTCAGCAAAGTGTTCTACCGAGCTCTAATCTGACCCCGTCCTTCAGTTATTCGAATTATCCCGTTGATTATCCGTCTATCCAGCGCACAGCCGCGCATTTCGTGAGAGTTGAGATCGAAGAACACCCTAAAAACCTCGAGCGCTTACCGGGGAGAATTCAAATGAAACGGTTCATCCCGGTGGAAATTTTCCGGAAAAAAGGAATGCCTTTCCAGGTATTACATTTTTCCGTTTTTACCGAAACGACCGAAATTTTCTTCGCTATTTGTTGGATTACTATTGCCAGGCTTCATGTGCAGAGAAAGCGAAAACTTTACTGGTATTTTGTAAATGGTACAACTCAATCCCGTTCCTGTTTTCGTTGGCAAGAAGAAAAATACCAGTACCATTTGTCCGAAACTCTCCACCGAAAATTTCCGTGCAAATGGTAAGTGCTCCTGATGTCACAGCATTTACAAAAGAATGCGTTCTCGTTTTCACTGAAAACGCATTGATCGATTCACGTCCACACTAGAACGTTCAAAAACGATAGAATTACACGTTGTGGACGTAAGTTGAACTCTCGTGATGCTACAAACGCGGGCGCCTACAATATTATCGGTTAATGTTTTCATTTTAATGCGTTTTCGATCGTCCATACTGACATTATGCATGCTTTTTCGTTTTGATCACAAGAGCGTTTTCAAATCAATGCGTGTGAGAGAGTCTGATCACGGACAGCCAAAAGCGAACCGAAAGGGTTCTACCGAGCTTTAGTCCCGTTCCGTCAGTTAGTTATTCAGGTATTTATATTCCGGCAACGAAAGGTTTTAAACCTTTCGTTTGTCCGTCGATGTATCCAGCGCAACGCCACGCATTACCTGAAACTGCTGAGAAGTTAACACCGTAGTGCACTCTAAAGACCTAACATCACATTTGCATCATAAGGCGTAGGGTTGAAAGTCTCTGACTTAGTATGTGCTAATGTTACATTATAATTCTCATTTACAGTCACCCAAATTGTGTCTTCTTGAGTGTGGAAAGGCAAAAGACTCTCGGCTACCGCATTCACGATTTACTTCAGTACAGAAGTTACCCTCGAAAGAATATTGGCTACCTGTACGCCATTCAACATGGTGCGAAAATCATCTATGAAACAGACGATGATAACTCGCCAACAAGCGGTAAAATAACTTTCTACCAACAAGAAACTGGGGACTTCTTTGTTTACAAAACGGACTCCGCAATGGTGAACCCTTACGAACACTTTGGACAAAGCACTATATGGCCAAGGGGGTACCCCCTGGATCACATTGGTGACCCCCCATCGCACCGGTTTGTCAAATGCGAAGGTGTTGACACATCAGTTCAACAGGGGGTAGTGAACGGAGATCCCGACGTGGATGCAATATTTAGACTGACAAGAAAAGACAAAGGTGTTGATTTGAATGTAGAGTTTGATGCTGAAGCGCCTCCTGTTGTACTTCCTCCAAATACATTGGCTCCGTTCAATTCTCAAAACACGCTGTTCTTACACAAGGCATTGTGGGCCTTGTTGCTTCCAACAACAGTAACTTTCCGAGTCTGCGATATCTGGCGCGGTTATTGGGCTCAGCGGTTAATGTGGGATGTGGGGACACATTTGTCGTTTTTCCCGCCCAATGCCGTCCAGTTCAGAAATGCACACGACTATTTGTCCGATTTTAAGGATGAAAAGATGGTCTATTACGAATCTGGGCGTTTAATTGAGTTTTTAAACAAATGGAAATCAGACAAACCAGACTTTTTCAGCAGAGTACTTGATTTAAGCGTGGCATTAGCTGAGAATGGATTCTGGGGGATAAATGATACCCTCTTAACTAAAGCATGGTTAACCGACTTAGTCAGCATTGGATATGAAATGCCGAACATAAAAACAGCTCCCAGACCATGTATAAAAGTTATCAGTGAGGAGATAGAACTTCATTCAAAGGAAAAGCCATCATCATATCTTAGAGCAGGGGAAGAGTTGAAAAACATTCTCTAGAGAAAAACGAGAGGGTTGACGCAGCAGATGCGTAGCGGTATATTTTAGACATTTTGGTTAATTCTATGCTTCTTAGAAAACGGGGTCTGTTTCAGGCTCTCAGATAGCAGGGAAGTCGCGAAAACGAGGTCAAGAGAAAATAGGATGCAAGTAACAATTCTTGAAACACAAAAAAGTGTTCTTTGAACATAACAATCCGCTGACATGTTGTGCACCTTGATTGCAAATCCCCACCATTTTCTTTGTTATCACCGCATGTGGCAAAATGTCGCGAAAAGGGATGTGTTTTTTAAGTGCTTGAACTGTTTAGAAAAGCTCAAGGAAACTCACCAATACTGCGGCTCTAGATGTAACTGCTGGTCTTCTTACCCTTTCTTTATTTCGAGAATACATAAGGGGGCCTCGTCATTGGCGTGCACGAGGCCACTGTGAAACAACCTCAAGCTTTTGTTAAACAGTTTTGTTAAGGTTTTTCCTTGCGTTATCCGATTTATTTCGCCGTAATTCTTATCATGATATGTGTGATAGTTTTGTGTTCGATACTCGTGAGTCATTCAGGGACATCTCGTGTAGTGATATTCATGCGGTTAATAAAATTCGTCTCAGTGATACTATATCTATTGGCAAAGTTGCAGTCCCAGGCTATACCCTAAAGAGAAATGATAGAAACAGAGATGGAGGGGGGGTTGCCCTTTATATCTTGAATACTATCAATAAGGAACGTTTATTTGATCTCGAGAGTGAAAGCCTTGAGTTGATTGGTATTAAGATAATTAAGCCCAAGGCTAAACCTTTTGTTCTGAGTATGTGGTATAGACCCCCACATGCTAATGTGATCACAATGAGAGATTTTGAATGTTTCGTATAACGAATCGAATTGCTGGGGTTAGAAGTAAACTAGAATAGAATCACATACAAAGACTCTTCTAGAAATTTGCAGCTTTTGCCAATGTACACACCCGAATGACTGAGAAATCTGTGACTACTATTAATCAATATAGCGTGCTTGCTGAATGGGCGAAAACACAGAATTGTGATCACAAGATCTTGTACAAATTTAATGATAAAAGCTTAGCAAGATACAGATACAAACAAAAGCAAATCTCATGAAACCTCGACGTGGGCTACACTTGTATGCTCTACTCAGTCACCAAATCTTGTCGGTAATAGCTCCTATTTTCCTCAAGTCGCTCTCTGTGAAGCTCCCGGATGGGATGTCCCGGTGAAGCTTTAAACTTGTGTGCGAAATTCTCAGAGTTCCTATTTTTGTCCGTGTCTTCTTTATCCTCAGTATCCGAAATTTAGACCTTCAAAGTGGCGTGTGTTGCATTAAATAGAAGGAAATATTTAAAGGAAAAGCCAGTCTTCTAACATGGCAAAGTTGTCACCTCCCTCGCTCATGGACGTGCATCACATCAGGATTCATCAGCCATTCATCGGCAACTGAGTTGTTCGCTTCACTGACTATGACGGCTTATAATCAAGTCTTCAGCCATAGTGTCGTCAACTGGTGAAATACTTTGCTCATAAATTGTGCTTCTTAATTCCTCATGTACTTCATTGATCGATAGTTCACGAAGCGGCCACGGTGTTCCAAACCTGACCTTCACAGTCATCTTTTCAGTCTTTTAGTGTGAACCTACCGTGAACGGCGTGTCGGTTTGAATGCAACGCGAGCATTTCTCTGAGCTTCCCAGCGCCAACATCATCTAATTGACTTAAACTCGAACAATAAAAAAATTAAAGAGTAACTCCCATGATCGAATCGCTTCGAACAACACAAATAGCCTTCTTCATGTTCGCAACTCCTTGTGGGTTTTTCAGAGGGAGCGCAGACGAGGTACAAAAAGTATCCGTGTAAGGCTCCGTGCAAGAGAAACTCATATGAAACCATTTGTTAGAACATCGTTTCTCGGTACCAGACCCTCGCGTCTTCCCTCCCCCGAGAGACCACCAACGACCGAAAGCCCATTTTATGACTGGGCCGCACAGGCAGCCCAGTAATAACCCAACTTTTGCCAGGAAAATTTTAAGGCCCCTTTTTTGAGAAATACATGCACCGACGCGTAAAAGGAAAGTAATAAATAACTATACTCCTTGGTTAACACCGGAACTAAAAAGGTTGATGTTTGAGA
>CALNXI010005369.1:0-5000 GCA_942486025.1 Porites evermanni | reverse complement strand
CTATCGTGGAGCCGTCGCTTAGTTTTTAATACCGATGTAAAAATCACTCTTCAGCGATTGCTGACCATGTCACTGCCATCGGACATATTAACATTAAGTAGGATCACTTTGAAATCTTAACATCTGGCAAAACAGATTATCATTGTATAAGATGAAAGAAACACTGTTTATACAAGACCTTAAGCCAGCTTTTAATGTCAACATCAGCAGTGAAAACCTTTCGTATTCATTACGGTTTAAGAATTTTTTTTAAATTATTCATCTCATTTCCAGACCCTATGTAAACATTTTGAATATATAGTCTCATTATTTTCTTTAACGGTCACTTAAGATCACCTTTGAAAATGTATGTTGACTAGTGATACAAAACGTCAAGTTTATAAAAATGCGAAAGCTCACAATGTTTATCACCACTGTTTGTGTTTTATTTTTGATCAAACTACGATGGCCCAAGAACAAAACCACTTTCCTTGTTGTAATAATAAGATAGTTATGAACCTCAGGCTTAAAAACGTCATTATCATGTTTACTATGTTACCGGGTAACTTATTCCAGTGTTTAACAGACCATGGAAAGAAGCTATTTGCATGCTGATTAAAAGTGGAGTGGGGTCTCAGAAATAACACAGAACTAGCCATCTCTTGAGGTATTGGAAATAGGAGTTAGATTCAGATTTCTCTCAATGTCAATCCAGCAAACAACCAACAATCGAGGACAACAGTTTTTCTGGTTTATTTTTTAACAAAAAGCAAAGGCTAACAACAAGTCTGTTACTTGAAGACTAGCAGCAGTACCTTTTATAACAATCCCTACAAAAATTCCGTGAACAGCGATGTATTACATCTAATACTTCAACGCTGGCGATTATGGTTTCTTTCGCAGCTTGCGTACCCCGTTCAAAGAAGTCATTCCCTGCTAAACTTTCAAACGAAACCAGTTTTAACAAGAACAGTATTTTGACTTGCACATCAAAAGCACCTTATTCTTGGTCAACCTGCAGAGGGATTCGACTCCGCGATACTTTTACTGTTAGTTCCGTAAATTAAACAAATCCTGAGAAGATATGGACAACCATCTGAATTTTTCTGAATTTCCATGGCACATATTAAGGCATATTTTCCTACCACAAGACCGTAAAAAAAGAATAAAAGAGACAACAAAATCCTTCTCTCCGCTGAAGGCAGATCATTCGCGAAGATTTTTGAGTGCTACAGCTCCGCGAGGAATAAGCGCTTTCAGCTTCCGGTGATTCCAACAGCCAAACAGATCCGGTGGCATTATTCTAACAGCCTGCTAACAGCCAATCAACGTTGTGGCCGAAATCTAGCCTGCTGTGAGCTCAGGCTTGTGAGACCTATGTAGCAGGCGTTTGAAAGGGATGGGAAAGGGAGTTTTGGGCGCGAGAGAAACGCGAGGGGCGCGCGAGGAGGGTCCCGTGCCCTAATTGCCTTCCCCTTCCCTTTCGAACGCCTGCCACGCAAGCTAGCGTGACGAGGTAAGAGAGAATGTATGAGAATTGCTAAAATTGGGCTTGATCTCAGGTTAGAAAGAGCGTAAGAGGCGCAACACATGGTTGTTAAACGCTTCATCGTGTACTGTTGAGTTATGGATGCACTTGGGATATGTCTTGGTAGGATTGCTAAGCTCTTAAGAGCTCGAGCTATACAGTAGTTTACTGACGTCATCAGCGTGCTCATTAGGCGAATATTTAACTAATGTTATATATTAAAAATGATCGGTATCTTCTGACAAGAATTGCTCCTCGAGTTTAAAATAGCATGTGTTACTCAAGCCTGTTCAGACAAAACTAAACTTTGGTTAATCATAGCTGGGGTCGGATTAGGTCTGCGAAATAGGCTAGTGGTGCTCCGACATTTGTTTTTTCTTTGATAGATAAAAAATATTTGAATATATATTAGATATTATACCTGATTTTGCATATTGATAAACCCGTATCGCTTAGGGGTGTAAATTTCGAATTTTGGTCTCACTTAGGGTGTTCTGGGCAAAACGCCATCATATTTAGCCGTGAAGGTCTCGTTTGGAGTTGCAAGCGAAAAAATATAACAATATATATTTGATATGTATATTTTTTTGGTCTCTTTTAGGGGTCAAAAAAAGCTTCGGCCACGCCCAAATCTCCTTTTTGTAGGGGTTTAATTCAAAATTTCCGACGAGCATCTCTACCCCTTTAATATGGGGAGTCCCCCCGCCGGGCCGTATAATTTTCCGCGTGAGACCATTTTGAATTGTCAGACTATCATTTGGTTCCTGATATTAGATAGCCTGTTCCAGGGGTTCAGATAGTGGGGAGCAGTGCGAAGTAAAAAGGAGCGCGAAAAAATAAAAGCGAGGGAGGAGGGTGGTGCCTAAATAATACCGTCCAAAACGACAGCCAAGGACTACTAGGAACGAGTTTCCGATTCGGGCCGACTTCGGAAATTCTCGAAAACATTCAATATGGCGGCTCAAGCGTGGTGAAAACTGACAGACAAATGAGCCGTTTTATCGCCAGAGAAGCGTGATTTACGATATTGTTGACGCAGTTTGCGTTTATTGTGAGTTTTGAAGTGTTCTTGGTCCTGTATAGTAAGTAATCCTTTTATAAATGTCTTATCAATTTGTCTTGTCCCGCTGGCCGGTATTACCGAAAAAAACAAGTACCGTCCAACGGGACATCCTAAATTATAGCAACATTTGTTGGCATGTACATCACCTCTAGCTTTTATTGTTAACCTGTGTTGTAGGACTGGATTTCTACAGGTTTCTACAAGCTTAGGATAACTCTATGGGAACATTTTTATTCATAAAGCGGCCTTGTCCTTTTGGCCGGTATTTCCTGAGTTTTAGCAAGACTTGTTAGGAGGTATATCATATCTGGGTTTTTTATTGTTAAACGGTGTTGTAGAACTTGATTTCTGTAGGTTTCTACAAGCTTAGGATAACTGTATAGGAATATTTTATTCATAAAAGTAGCCCTGTCCTTTTGGCTGGTATTACCGGAGAAAATGGTACCGTCCAGCGGGACATCCTGAGTTTTAGCAACATTTGTTAGGAGGTATATGTTATCTGGGTTTTTTATTGCTAAACGGTCATTCTTTTGGTTTCCAAAGGCCAGGGTAACTAAACAGGAGTGTTTTTTTTAAGTGTGCGATGATCATGTTCACTTTCATGCCGCCTTCATCCGCAGTTTAAAACAATTTATGACTCATTTCATATATTTCAATTCGTGCTTACAGAATCTCCATAATTTTATGTAAACGCAACGTTTTTATGGAATCTTCATCCAAGGCCAGAACTAACACTATCCGCCAAACGGAAACTGACTTATGCAAAAACTTTTAGATTGATGTGTTAGTTTTAAAGGCCTCACTGGATCTGGATGGGGTTAAATTCAAATGTAAGCGAAACACTTGCAATATTTGAAAGAGCACTTGAGCAACACGATACAATACTGGGAACTAAATACTTAAACAATGTCTTAAAAATAAAGCTAGTTTTTATTTCCGTCTGAGACACCTGGAGAATAAAATTCTCACAGAGCCACAGCCTAAAAAGGCTAAGCTGCTCTGTTGCATCAGGAAGGCCAAAATGTTTTACTTAATACTGGACATGCGCTATCATCAATGTTTCCTTTAGGATTAGTTTTGTTTGTAAAGTTAAAGGCTGGTCATCACCATCTCCTCTCAACAACACTAAAATGCATTCAAGGAAGTTCTTACAATTATACCATCTATTATTGATCACAAGTTATGCATAACTTCAAGTACCTTTAAATCATGGCATAAGAAAAAAATAGATTTCAATTAAAGCACAAATTTTCATTATTAAACTTTAAAAAAAAAATACAGGCATTTCAAAATGAGGTTCGAGTCACCGCAAAACACAAACAAGATAGTCTAAACATCAACCCTAAAACTCACAACCACCTGAGTTTGACGAAAGCTCGAAAGTGCAATTACTTTGTTTACTAAAAATCTATCATTCATTTGGTTACACTCCTCATACCCTTAAAACAATTAACTTCACAGATTTAATCAGTGTAAAAATATCCACTACGATCCACACTGAACTGTTTCAGTGCGATCAGGCTTAAGAAATAGTGATCTCCATCAACATTCTCCATGAACATTACACTTTCAAACAATTAGCAGTTATTGAGAATTTATAAAATGATCGAGTGATCGGTGTCGTTAACACCTTTTTGTGCTAAAATAATAATAGGTATCCATTTGAAGATGATACAAAGGAACCCAAAATAGACTTACCCCACTTCGGCTGATGTTTACAAAATTGAGAAGGACTGAAGGGCATCACCGTACAGCTGAATCCAGTCAGCGACCCTCAATAAAAATCATTTGTATGTGTAATATCATAGGTGACGAATTACTCCTTAATTTTGGCGCGAAATTTCAGGGTTAATTTGTAATTTCACATGTGAAATTACAAAATTGCCATGGCAACCCTTCCGTACGTCTCAGTGTCAAGATGGCGACGAAGTTTTAAAATGCCGTGATAAAGATGTCAGGGCACAACAGTTACCACACTTACTACACTTCACTACACTTACCTCTGTGCCTAGAGGCCCGACATGGCACTGGTGTCTCAGGACATTTCATGGGGTCATACATGAACTACTGACCCAAAAATCCAATATTGCTAACGTAATTCGTCACCCATGATATTAACAGGTAATCAAATGGTATACTCGTGAAATTAGGGAATAATTTCACTTGTGTTTTGTCCAAATCCTAATAATTTCCCTTGCCTGAAGACTCGGGAAATTATTCGGATTTGGTCAAAACGTGCGTGAAATTTATTCGGAATTATGAGTAGGAGAAACCCCTAGTTTAAAGCCAAAACTAGAATAAGTCAATGAAATGGCAATTCGTTCAGTAAACATGTACTTGGGACTTTTCGGCCCAGCGATATGATTGTTTCCACGAAGGAAGTTATTCCTACAAAACACCTGGGTCCATTCCCAGTTCATTGAACACATA
>CALNXI010005368.1:12500-14570 GCA_942486025.1 Porites evermanni | reverse complement strand
TTGCGCTAGCCTGCGTAGCAGGCCCAAGAAAGAACGGGCGCGCGAGAGGGAGACACGCAAGGGGTCTCGCGTGTCTCTCGCGCGCTCGTTCATTCTTGTGCCCACTACTTCCAAGCGTCTAGGCTTTTCGCGCCGACACTAAAAGCCATCTGGCACAGTGGGAACACCTATCCGATATGTGACACTCTACTTTAGAGATGGGCGCGGCGTACCTTCGCTCCGTTACAGAAATCGCGCCGAAATCACCGTTCTTATGTCTGAACAAAAGCCCTATGCGGTACGGGTTTCGTGCTAGACTACGAGTAGTCCCCCATTTTTCCTCAGGGATAGTAGAGCGAACGAAACGCGAGCGCGCGTGGGCGTGTCGCCTTTTCTCGCGTGGGGTGATTTTCAAGCGCGCGAGCTCGCGTTTCGCTCGCTCTACTATCCCTGAGGAAAAATGGGGGACTACTCGTAGTCTAGTTTCGTGCCGGCGCAAAAGCTATCACGTGTATAGTCTGAAAATAGCCTGAATAAATAAGATGCTTTCAAAGCCTACATATCAAACGTGAAATGCTGCACTCTGTTTACAAACAAACTCATGCCGCGGAATAGTTAGGAAAAAAGTCAAGCACTCTCTTAAAAATTTAAGCCCGAACTAACGACGTGGGAGAGGAGGCCTTGGTGGAACAACTTCAACATTTTTGTCATAGAACTTCGAGCTTCCTCGCGGTAAAAACTGTATTTTAAGAGATTTAGTACAACGAAAAACTTGTCGAGCGATGACACATAAAGAAAAACGCTGAGAGATGAATCTTCGAAGAAACGTGCGAAATTGCAAGGACAATATGAGTCATCTTATTTTGGCATCTTTTATCAAACCCCCGCAGTTAATATGAACAAACAACGTGTTTTGAGTCTTTTCGATGTTTGCTGATGCCAGTTAGATCATCATACGTATAAGCCTGACTTAAAATCTGCTGAAAAGTGCTTTTTCATCAAGAATAACAAGACAGTTCTCTTTTAGCCTGTGTAAAAGAGCAAGTTTCGTTTAGGATAGTTTCCGTCATCGCGTAAAACTTGCTCGCAGGCTATCACCTCGCTGCAACATAACATACGGTGAGGGAAGTTTCCTTTGTAACAAATTAAAGACTAACTTTTTAGGAGTTAGAGTTACACGATAAGCTTATATTGAATTACTATGTTATTGTCTTCATCTGTTCGATTTTTTCGTGGTAAAGGTTGTGAAATTCTTTGGCCAAGTAGTAAAATGGCGCCTCGACATTCTCCTGGTCTTTCTGGGGAGAAAAATGGAATTTAAAAACAAAAACCCCAGAAAAAGGCAAAAAGGTGAAGTTAGCCCACTTGGTAGAGCGCTGGTCAACAGAGGGTAATGTTGCAGGCTAGACTACAGATGGTTCAACCTTTCTATGGCTTTGGTGACCAAGTAAAAATTACTGTTACATCTTAGTATGAGACATATAAAGACAATTCAGACAAGTCATGGACGCTTAAAAGTCTGTGTCATAACGAAGGCAGGAGAGTTAACTCAATTCTCGGTATTGGAATATCACAAGACCCCCAAAACACATTGCAGTGAAACAAAACCTTAAGATAATGGTGAATGGTTATACTCTTCTTTGTCTAAAATATAAGTGCCTGTCTTTGGTTTTCCTGACCAAGTTCTAAGTCAAGTTCTTCGCAAGTTCTACGTGCGCTGTCGAAAAATTACAAAAGCACTGATCACGTTTTCTTAGTGTTTTCCCTTTAAGAAGATCGCTTGAAATTTCTCTCTTTTCACTTTCATTTCAAAGTTCGACGATTGCGGCGCTTTCCTTGCTCCCATAAACACTAAAACAGGGTTCGTATTTTTGGATCCAAAATTCAAGACTTTTTCCAGACTTTGTTCCAAAACAATAATATCTCTTTTCAGAAACAAGGTTATCCAATAGGTGTTCAAAAGAGACCTTAAACAAGGCGGGAACAAAGCTTCTTTCGTGGTGCGCGGCAAGCATACGAGCGAGATTGAATACGATTAGACCAAAACAAACAAATTTCACTTATAAAGCACTTGTTGTAGCTTTAAATAAA
>CALNXI010005368.1:0-7500 GCA_942486025.1 Porites evermanni | reverse complement strand
CTACTTTATATACATGTACCTTTTGCAAAATAAATTAAGTTTAAGAACGTACCATAGTGTAGTTTTTAGGAAAATGCGTTCCATCACTATGGAAGGCTTGTGTTAATGCACTCTTTCCCACACCAGGGTCACCTATGGGACAAAATCAACGGGCTTTTTACAACGTACAATGAGGTTAAATGAAATATTTCTTAACCTAAAAAGAAACAAAACTTATTCCGCTCCAAAAAAGCGTCATTACAACCCCTGTGTGATTAAATTTACAGCTTTAGCAGAGACGAGTATCAAACCTAAATTCAGTATAAATAATGAATGATTTCTCGAAATGAGGAACATTTTATAACTATATTTCTTACCAGCAAGAATTACTTGAGCCCGAAGAACAACCATCTTTATTTTTTGTGAGCCAGCTGTATGTTTGGTTAGCGTTCAGCTAGTTGCCACGACGACGACGTTCTGTGTCGCCAACAAGAGCTGGAAGTGATGTCGATTTGAGGAGATGGAAGCTTCTTTATCTACTATTTACCGTGAATTTCCGTCGTTTTAAAATCATTTATGAAGCAATTCATACTTTAAAGAAGTCTCCGTCAATGGCAAGCATTTATTTGCCTCCGATTGCCCGCAAGAAGAAGGTAGACGGCTGCCCGCGGTAGGTTTCAGTAGGTTTTGACTCTTAAATATTTAATTTAATCATGACCAATCTATGGATTCGCAAGACAAACAAAAATGTTTGTGGTCAGATAGACAGTTATTCTTCTCTAATTAAGTGTGTTTCAAGTCAAATATAAAGGTTACCACAGGATCGTACTGAAAACGCACAGAAAACTCTACTACAAATCAGAACAAATGTGTTTGAATCACATGTATACTTCGAAAAAACCTCTGGTTTTGGTTCCTGAAAGAGAGTTTAATTTAGGATAGTAGTTGAGTGTTGTGTGTTGAATGCACAGCATGATTAATAGTCAAGTGTATAGACGGCTGAAATTCACTGACTAATGAATCTGTTTCAGGTCTAGTCAAGGTTCTTGGTTGAACTTGTTTTCTCTGGATAACGGATACTTAGATACAAATCAGCAGTGCAGTGACTGAAGTGACTTATCAGAGAACTTGATAATTCATTTAAATGTATCCCCTGATCATAAAATTCCATTTCATATTTTCAGGCATGACACCTTCAGAGTTTTTGCCGATCTTCAAGATGACAGTCCATTGTCGAGTAAAACAAGTTACGATTCACATTATATAGGACACACATTTAAACCAGCTCAGCAAAGTGTTATGTCTGGACAGAACAAACCCCACCCTACTAATGTGACATTTCTACGTCAGAATCCACGATTTATTTGTGAGCCAATCTGCTATGTAAAAACGTCTATGAAACCTCCAGTTATTTATCCATCCTGGTGGCCTGATGAAGTGCCAGAGCAACAAACTAAGGTACCTGAACGCAGCTCTGATTCAACGTCACGCACAGATTACCCTCCTCCACCTATTCCTCATGATCGAATCACGCGGTACAGCAGTAATCTAGCTATGCAAGTAACACCAGCTGGGATTTTTCATCAGGGACCTCATAAGTCGGGTGTGTATACACCAAAGATAGTGGAGAAGATCTCTTACGAACATCAGTTTAATTCGAGGTTGGACCCCAGCCACCCTGTAAGAGGTCGCCGACATGGGAGCTTCATATGGAAAGTGATCTCTGATGTTGGACGACCAGGCAGAAAAAACAGCAAACCTGTTGAATATGCATATATTAAGGTTGACCCTAGTGAAAGTACAGTATCATCTGAAGTTACCTGTACTGAAAATGCTGATCAGCAAAGACAAACGAAGGACTTAATGCCTGAATCTGAGGAAACACAGTCAACTTCAAATGAGGGTTGATCTCCTGACAAATGTATAATATATGCGCTATTGTCAAAGTATAAAATACATTTGGCAATAATAATATTTATTTTTTATTTTTTTGTAATATGTTTTACAAATTTGCACAGTTGATGTTTGTGGCTGCATTTGTATAGTGCACCTAGACCATTTTGAATCCTAATGAAAGCACTGAGGTGTGTTTTTACCACGAACACCTAAACTAAACCATATTATTTTCAAGCAATTGAGGAGGGATTTTATTTTTTATATTAAATTAAAACTTTTAGTGTAATATAAAGTTGAGGTGAAAACAGAGTATATAATAAATCTTGCATTTTAAGTGCAGAATTTGAGATTCTCACAAATGAACGGTTTGTGTCTGCTTTGTTTGTTACCACAAGTCTTGTCAGGGGGACTGACAAGGCTTGTTTTCCCAAAGAGTAATCAAGCCCATCCCTAAGCTCAAAGGTTTTTAGAGGCGCGCATAATTTTCCAAAACATTGCTATAAACACGCCTGGGGGCAGGTGGGGGGGTATTACTTATAACGCTCAGGGGTAGGCTGTTCTAGTTCCTAATGGTATTAGGGAAAAACGAGTATAAGTGATACTTTGTTTCAGATGCCGGGACTATACGAGAGTCTGTGCGTATGCCTGCTGGATCGGCCGGCCGGCCAGCTCGAGATATTTCTGTTGGTCTATCACAACTAAGTTACAGTGCATTTTATGCAGCATTGTTAGTCTAGTCCTTTTTCTACGTAGTTCTGTTTAGTTTCCCAATCAAGTTGTTTCAACATTTCGGTGACACTGGCACTGACCTTTCGTAACAATTTAGGACATAACGTGCTGCTCTACATTGCACCATTTCAACTCCATCCCTATTTTGTTTGGTATTCGAGTTAAGTTCTGCTTAAGAGAGAATTTCCTGTCTGACTGACCAAGCCTCAGTCATCATTCGCTCCCTGTCCATCTTCGTATACTCCAACATTAGCATTTGGTCGACCAATCACCAGCCCTCTCCGCGGAAATCAACAGTCGCGAAAGCAGCGCCTTTTACTTTGAAAAACTAATGTTTGAAAGAAAAAAGACAAAAAAACGTTGCGAGAATAGCGTCTTGATTCTTTGCGCAGATTGTAATCTTTCAACTATCGCATTTTTCCCCATTTGTTTAGTTGTTCTTTTTGTTTGTTTCCTTTCTTTTTTGTGTTTATCATTCTTAGACATTTTTTAAGGTACGGGCAGAGAACATGCACTTGACGAAATTGGCTACTCGGACTGGTTAAAAAAGAGACGGTGAGAATTATTTTTTAGCCAATATCATCGTGAAATCAGGTGCATCCGTGTACGTCGGTACTGATAGCCCATAAGTTTTTTTTTTTTTTTTTTTTTGAAGTTCAACGAACAACGCTACTTCTTGTTTTTCTTTTTCTAAAAGGTCACCAAGATTTTCAGAAAAATTGTCACGTGACATATCACGTTACTTTCTAAAACGACTTCATAAGGAGAAGAGGTCTTTCTTAAACTTCCAATGAAACAGAGTCTTTCCTAGCCTAACTAAACGCATAAGACCCAGACATTACTTGAGATCTTTTAATTTCTGAAGTCTAAACAATACAGTAAAGCTATGAAGGCGTTAACTATTTCTTTATTATAGCTACGCTTTTCTTTTGTATATTTTGGGGTCTAGGCACGTCGTAGATGGTTTCGTTTTTGCGGGTCTCATCGATCTCTTTACTTCTGTCTTAGTAAAGAAAGATGAACCATGAATGTCGCACCAAACGGATCCACTTTAAAATGCTCTCATAAATATTTCATGCCCAATCTAAGGCAGAAAATGAAACGAAAATTATAGCTCTGTTTTTGTGTGCACCTCAATAATATCAGCGGAATATGATGAAGCAAAACAGCACTCAAACATCAACTGGCCCTCAATATTCTTCTAGAGTTTTCATTCGATTTCATCCTATTTTGTTTTGACCTTTTAGTAATTGACAGATAAGTCAATATTATTTGTGAAGGAAAATTGAGGAGTTGTTTATAATTTCCAACAGCAGGTGGGTATTGCATGCGTTGTTTGCTCGACGAATTATCTTGGCCTTCTTGCGACCTATTTCTTGGGTATGATTGAACGTAGAATCCATCCAGGCTCAACAGATCGAATTTGTTCTCTCCAACAACTAGCTAAGAAAAACGTTAAAAATTCTTACTACGTTTCTCAGTAAAAATGCGAGTTCTCAAGTAACCTTGTGCGCGCAAAATCTGTTTATTCTTAGAGAGATTTATATTATTTTGGAAGATTGTTTTACAAACATTCAATATTCTCAAGAGCCATTATGGCTCTTGATATTGTCTTGAAGAGAGAATGAGGGAGGCGTTGGTTATCTTTTGCGGGTGGCTTCATATTGGATTATTAGAATATGAACGTTGTTGACCGTATTAAGTAGATTACGAACTATACAGAATGCGTAGCTGATATATTTGATCATAAATAGTCGCATCTAAGTTGCCGCCAAGACTGACAAGACTGGACAAAAGGATAATCGTATTTTACCAAATTTAACTTGAATATGAAAACCCTTTTAAAAGACACGTTGTATTAAATATATTGAACCTATTTACAGGTTGATGACAAATACTAAGCTAAGCCCAAGAACAGAAAAGTCGCCTGAGAGTGTCTTTCACAGCTTGCTTTACTTCTCTGATCTTCCAACAGTACAACAAAGGGTTCAAGGACGAATTTAACAACACTAAAGTAACTGTAAATTGCCCGGCCAAGTAAACTGATGAAGTCGACCCGTTTTGACGTATTAAAGATTCGGCTATAAAATGAGGCAGATAACAAATAATCAATGCTACCTGCACCCAAAGTGCGCTGTGGACTCCTTTTCTGTAGCGGTCTACGTTAAGTGGAATAACTTGGCTTGGTTGACTTTGAGAGGCGTGTCCATGGACATGAATCTTGTAATGACGCAGCGAGTGAAAAATTTTTGTGTAAGAAAAAATTGAGGTTATCATACAAAGAGACGCAATTATGAAAACACATACATAGCTGACTAAACCAGCGAGGGACAAAACCCAAAGAACAGCTACAGTTATATAAGATCTTTTTCGAGTCACAACCCTCTGGTACTTGAACCCCAACAACAACGCGAGAAGTCTGTCCACGCTTATTACAGTCAATATTATCAAAGAAACTAGGCACAACATACTGCCTGTGAAAGAAACGGCCACGAGTGCGTAATAGCAAATACTCCATGCTTTGTACACAACAGATATCCAATAAACCACAGCCAGGGGTTGTACAATGATACCAACACAGAGATCAGTTATCGCTAGGTTACGATACAGGAGTTTGGACGGCGGCTGAAGCGAGGCCGATTCCTTACGTAGGGCTAGCAGGATCAGAGCATTCCATGAAAATGCAGTGATGGATAGGAAAATATTCAGTGCTACCAGAAAGATAAGGTGACTGTGAAATTCCGCAGTGGTTTCTTCAGAACAATGCGGAACTTTGCTAGTTTTCTGGTGTTCAGGATAAAAAAAATCGCTTAATAATTCTGCCATCCCTATGATCTGCAAATCCTCGATGCAAGTGCGTAAAAATGAACTGTTTCAGTTAAAACATGTTTCCTTTTTTACGCCAAGCAGTTGACCAATATTCCACCTGTCTTCAACTGTCAGTCAAACTGAGACAGCTGGTGTTGTAATTCACGAAACGGAAGTCGCGAGGAAGTCATTCTCATCTAAGTCCCTGATCCAATAAAAGGAGATTTGCTAAAACTCTTGTACCGCGACATGCAGTACAGCAACACACGTCGATCTTCGGCAAAAAAATTTTTCTCTAACTGGCTATATCAGACTCTAGATTTACAATTCTAAATGTTTGACAACGGAACAAAAAGTTTCCTTCTTTTCGCTGAGTAATTTGCTAATTAAATCAGATCTGATACCGCGAATGTTATAAGACACAGCTAGACACGCAACAAAAGTCGTACTCAAAAGTCACAGGGGCACCCAACGAGAATATAGTTCAAAACCAATTAATAGCATTGTTAAACGTATTTTAGTATTTCAAAGGTAGATATAGGCATATTTTTATCCCCTAAAAATTTTTCATCTGTTCGGATTTCCTAGCTGAAAGTCTAGTGATCCGAAATTATAGGGATCAAAACTTACCTTTTCGAAAATCTGAGCCAGAAAAAAAGCTCCCGAAAATTCTAGGTGACCTTTTTAGGGTAAATATCCGTTGAAATTGGGCAATTATACCATTTTTAGATGTTCGAAAATCCTAGGAGAAGCAGGCAAGCAAGAAATTTTACCACAAATGTTCCGAAAAGGCTAGATCGCAAATCGTCTTCCGAACAGATATTTTCGGAAAACTGACGTTGGGTGCCCCTGAAGTCATGATCATAAGGTATGTCAAGAGATAGTAATAGGTCAGGTCCTATTATGGCTCTTGGGTATGTAAAATGCATATAACTTTGCATAATGCATTGTCACGATGAAACACCACTGTAAAGTTACTTGGTAGCGTGCTTAGCGTGCACGGCAATGTTTGCGTCTCACTTATGACGTAATATATAGATTTAGCCAAGCCTAAAAGCGGAGCTCATTTTACAATCTGAGCCATTCACTAAGATCAGTATATAATTTAAAACAGTATGGCTTAGTCAATCACTAAGTGGACCTACCCTCATTGGCAATATCAAAAGAATCCTACTACAGAGGACTCCTTTATTATTTCACCGTCATCTGCATCACAGAAGAATATATGCATCTTCCCCAATGTTAGAACTCTCCGGCTGGAGCGGTCATTTCGAAAATGTAATAGCCTTTTTTAAAGAGTTTTGGCTAAAAAAAAAACCTCTAACCCCTTGTGTATCATTTAGCAATTGACTGATCTGCTAGTACAGTCTTAATTTTTGATTAGTCTCCCTTGCGTAAGCAGCGAGACTCATAATCTGCAAGCCGTTTTTTTTCCTTCGTATTTAGTACACAAAACGACGTCGGTTGTGGTTCCAGGCTTTCCTAGCGGCGACAGTGGAAACTGGGAATAAGAATCGTGACGACTTTCATTGTATGCAGATGAGGCTCGTGATGAGCATGTGGTTTATTTTCGGCGTTGATCGAGGTGATGCGCATAGTTGATCACGTTCTAGTACGGCTTTTTGGCAATGATGTAATATATTTCCCCGAGGCAGCCTTGATTTTCGTGTATTCATACACGCGTGGTTGGACGTGAAAATATTATAGCGGAGGAAATTCTGTTTCGTGCTGTATTGAGGCATTACGTTTCTCACAATATTGACGCAATGACTGGAACTCTACGGTTAAACAGATTCGACATTGCAGATTCACTTTGTTGTATGTATCTAATTGATAGATATTCGCAGTTGTTAAGATGTGAAGTCGCGCTGGACTTTTATAAATACTTGAGATATTAATGATTTTTAACCTTCAACTACTAGAAGCAACTTCAACTTCTCGTGTGACGTTACGTATGCGTCCTAGATGTGTTTATAAGTTTACAATTGTACTTGACTGTCACACACTCTACTTGCAGCACTTCATCGGCCAATGGAAACTACTAGTCTACAAATTGAACTAGTCTGTTTATTTTCGAAGTTCTCTAGT
>CALNXI010005367.1:2046-14570 GCA_942486025.1 Porites evermanni | reverse complement strand
CAGTACATCTGGCAGAGTGATAGTGGGATGTGTGCTGCTTCTGACTTAATGGTCGTGTGCGAGAGGTGTCGCACTTACAATGCGTGCTTGTTGTGGTGGGTGGGGTGGGTGACGGGGGGGGGGGGGGGGGGGGGGGGGGGGGGGGGGGGGGGGGGGGGGGGGGGAGTGGAGATGGGGTCATGGGAAGAAGGGGAAGAGGGGAAGAATACGAAACAGCTGTTCTTAGAGACGGATAACCCCTTCATCTCCAACATCTTCTTATCATTCGAAAGCTCAATTCAACGATCGCTAGGTATCGAGACAAAGTCGTTCCCAGGGTTCTCTATTACTCGTCCCTACGAAACGAGAGAACAAGAGAGGGAAGAGAAGGAGAAAATCCTGGGAACGAGGTTTAATATAAGAGCATTCTACACACAGCTAATTAAATGTGTTACCTCTCTTCTTCTTTCTCCTGTTTTTTTTTTTTAGCTTGCATAAAATTGCCGCTGACCTTGCTATTGAAGCCACCAGCATATTCCTGAGTGACATTCGCTCTACTGTTGGTGATGACATCTTCGCAAAATTTCTGAACCTGAAGTCAGAGAATTCCATGGCGTTAGTGATAGATGTATCTGGGAGCATGAGCGGTGAGTTAAAAATAATGATTCCTTTTTTATGCCAAAAAGTATAAAGCTTAAATAAAACTCCCCTGTGGCTATCATTTTTGGTTGGATATTTGGGTGGACCAGTAGGCCTGGGCCTCGATTGTAAAACAGTATGGCTTTTTGGACTTACAATGACTCCAGTCATACGACAGAAATGTGCCAAAGCCAGTGGCGGATCCAGGGGGGGACCGGCCCCTTAATTTTAGACCAAACGAAGGCCTGAAGGGCCAAAAAAAAATTTTTGGAGACCGCCCCCCAGGCTACATTTTTAGTCAGGCTGGAAGCGTTTACAACGAATAGAAGCCAAATTTGGAGGACAAAAAAAATTACAATCCCAGAGTAAGTAGTTTGTAGTTTCGTGGCTGGCTCGCTCGTTACAACATACAACATACAACACAGTACACAATTTTACTATTTAGGGTCTTGAGACTTGCGGAATAATGTGGTTATAACTCGCTTTCTATTTTGTTTGCGCCAGATGAAATCAGCGAGGTGAAAAGAGTATCGATCGATTTTGTTCAGCGAACTTTACAAAAGAAAGGAGCATCTTTCACGTACATTCTTGTGCCTTTCAGCGATCCAGGTAAGTCGTCTGATTTATCAACATTTACCGCTCATCATCCAACAAGGCGAAGATAAGAAGAACAAAAAACATGTGGACCTTACACTAGCTTTTCCTTATTACACTTGTGACGCACGCTTTATGGTCGTACTCCCCTGNGCAGTAAAATAACGATCAGCTTTATAAAACTGCCGTTAATCTAGTCCATTGTTATTTACAACGTTACTCTTTCCCTTTATAGAGGTGGGTCCTGTTACAGTAACAAGTGATGCAAACACAGTGATCGACGCAGTTAACAACCTAACCGCTTCTGGAGGCGGGGACTGCCCCGAACTAGGCATGACGGGTGTTTACCAGGCCCTTCTCCACTGTCCTCCGGAGACCATCATTTATTACTTCTCAGACGCAGATGTGAAAGATGAGCATAGAGAAAGGGAAATCATGTCCCTGGCTAAGGAGAAAAAAGTCAAGATTAATTTGATTTTATCCGGTGAATGCGGTCGGCGAAAAAAGCGAGATGCCCAGCAATCGGATCAATTGTTGAACTTTAGAGAGTCTCGCCGTCACCGTACAAGGAGAAATGCTCAAAGTCAAGCCCTGTACCAGGCCATCGCTGCCCAAACAGGTGGACAAGTGCTTGAAACTAGCAAGGCCGGAGTAGCTCAGGTTGTTGAAGTTATTGATAGTGGAGGTTCATCTAACTCATCTGTTGCCCTCAGAAAAGTGGAGTTGTTGAATATGAAGGAAACTCGAACTCAGTCCTTCAGTGGTCAAGTTCACTTCGTGGATGTAGACAGCACGTTAGAACGCTTGGTTTTTATATTAACGGCAGCGAATTCGCCAAGCTTAGATGTCAAAACTAAGGAAGGTATGTAAAGTAATTAAACCCCCTTGAATAATTATGGTAATAAAAAAATATATGTATTTCAACAGCAACTTTACAAAAGTAAATTGTAATTTCATTACCCACGAAGCCCTTAGCAGTTCTTATATCAACTCGTTTAAACGTGTCCGTGCGTTTTAGATCGAATTGAAATTTGGAAGTGTTGGTTTTTAAGGAGAGGGGGAAACCGGAGTACCTGGAGAAAAACTTCTGGAGAAGAGAACCAATTATGGTGTCGAAACGGCGATTTGAACCCGAGCCACACTGGTGGGAGGCGAGTGCTCTCACCACTGCGCCACCCTTGCTTCCCAAAATTATCACGAAAATACCAAAACAATCGACTAAAAATTAAAAGACGACTGTATACCAAATATAGACGGAGTCACTAAAGTACCTATTACTTTAGGTCGGGATTCATATCTACTTCCTTCATACACTCATTTTATTACTTGAACAATTGTTTCAGTAATATTTGCCTAGATGATTGGCAGTGGTTTTAAAGAAATATATGCAGGAGGTGAAGAAAGGAGGGTAAACGGCCCTTTTTACCCTCTTCCTACTTGTAATTGTTTAGTAACTTCCCAGGAGACTGCACGCTGAGTGTTGTTCCTAGACAGGCGCATTTCATGCGTTTTTATTTTCAAACCTTCAATTTTGCCCTGATATTTTTTCACAGGAAATTCATTGCTACTCAAAACCGTAACCCAGTCAAATAAGCTTCTTATTACAGAAGCTAGTAACTTGATTAGCGGGACCCTAAAGCTTGCAGTTTCCTGTGTTGGACCATACACGCTCCAAGTTACCGGCTCCAGTCCTCTTGACTTCACTTACCAACTGTTAGACGTAGAAGACCTGGAACGAGGAACTACAAGGCGTGTCGTAGGAAATCCTTTGAGAGGTAAGGGAACATGCAAGTAGGCCGTACGTACGGAAAGTAAGTAAAAAAGCCCCTTTTTGTTTAGACTTTTTTTTGCTTAAACAAATTTATTGCGAGCTCTATTTAGCCTACACGGTGGGTTGTCTATTCATAAACTTTAAACAACTCAATGAACAGCCAACAAATTTTCTGACTTTCCCCCCAAATTAAAAATTTATCTGAAAACAATTTTATGTCAACGTTTTTCTTGGCATGGTGCGTTTTCACACAAATTACTTTAAATTTTCATTTTTCAATCAAACATTATATATGCACCTTCATTAAGCAGTTTTAAGTCCTATCTAAATGTATTAGATCATTTGTGTCAATTTTAATAAATCAGGTGTAACTCGTGAGTGACAAGTATGCAATTTAATTAGGTTAGTTTTGGGCCGTATTTAAGTTTTCCTTCTTAACTTTTAGTGTCAGTTTTAGTTTGCAATTTAATTAAGTTAGTTTTGGGCCGTATTTAAGTTTTACTTCTTAATTTTTAGTATGTTTAATGTTGGAGAATATTCTTTGTATGGGAATTTAGTTTCCCCCAATTATTCTCCATTTATGCATTTTTTGTATTTTCTGTAATTTATTACTTGTATTAGCATGACAAACTTATACTAAACTTAAACTTAAAAGCTGTTTGTTTTTAATCTTCATCGACATATTTTTTGTGTGTGAATAAAATGCTAATTACAATTTAACATTATACTAAGTACAATTATTGCTAATGACTATGTTTATAGATATCAGCGCTATATATTACTTTCATAAATAAGTTAATAAAATATATTTTGCTGATTTCATTTTTAACTCAGTGCGTACGCTAAAAATCAAGATAGATGCCTCAAAATTCAAAATGGCGGATTTGACGTGTCGTCACAGTCCCTATAACTCAAACTCCTTACAGTCATTCAAAAAAGTAACTTTGAGAATATTTTTTATTTTTTTACTTTTTTTCCATCCCGGCACTCCACAACATATATTTGTGTTCAACTGAAACAGTAAAACCTTTTATTTGATGAAGCTTAAGAGGTACCATGATTGATTCCTAGAGGACTATTTGATCAATGGGTTTTGTTAACAGCTGTTTTAAAAAAAAGTAAATTGGATTTTCGAAGCAAAGAAAAATATATCAAAAGTAGTTAAGTGAGTCATCATCACTACCATACGAGAAACTTACGAAGTTAACTCCCAGGCTATTTTACGACAAAAATATGGACGAAAACAATAACAAAATGCAAGTTATGTTAACAATCTATGGAACACAGTACGATTTTCCGTTCTTTCATTTCTTTTAAATAAACGTTTGCCTTTTCATAATTTTCAGTTTTCACAGCTATGTTCATGAATACGTGATTAAATTTTTATGAAGTCTCCGCGACGCCTAGCAGACGTATGAGGAAAGTTGATTATACTACGTTTCAGCCAATAACCCTCCTTTTTGACGTCTAAAATCTCATTTACAGGGCAAACATTGTTACTTACGGTGGATTTCATTGGTAAGGAAATAGAGAAAGCAAGCAATTTAACACTTGTGGGCGTGAACGGAACCGACCTGCAAACATTTAACATGACACAAGGATCTTACAAGAACTCCTATTTCGTTACCTTTGTTCCATCTCCAGAGAAATTCAGGCTCAAGTTGACAGGCAAAGACAAGACTGGTGCTCGCTTTCAACGTGTAAAGCCAACTCTGTTTACTCTTGGTGACGTTAAATTGTCCCAGAATGTGGACGGTAGAAACAGCTCAAACACGATTATTCCCGGGAAAACTTTAGAGGTAGAAATTAACGTTAAAAACTCCGGGGACACGCAAACCTTGTATTTCACTGCATCGGACGACCTGGAGTATTACAAGAGCATAAATCCCTCGAAAGGCACCTTGGGAATGAATGACACGTTGGTTCTTCGACTTTCCCTTCTTGCCCCTAGCAACGCAAAATATGGCGTGACAAGCACTGTCACGGTATTTGCGTCGCAAAATTCTGTCTTCACCCAGGTTGTTAATTTCATGGTTTTGTTTGTTACTGTGGCATCCAAGGTAAGAATTTATAGAAAGAAAAACGAACACAGTACTTTAATTAATGCAGTGCCAAGGTACCGGCACAAAATGGTGTTCATACCTTGTGTACCCTCCAGAGTACGTATTCACTCCATTTTGCGTTAGCTGACGCAGTTTTTGTAACGTAGTATTAGCAGGGAGTTTTGGGTATGGAAAGCAATGAACAGCTTCGGAACTAACAGAAAACTTGAGCAAACAGGGAGCCGCTGCCTACGCTAGTGCCTGAGTATAAGGCCCGACACCGCGTTAAAACAACTGGCGGGGGTACACTTGAAAAAAGGGTGTCTTCACATTAGTGCCAAACGATATACCGTACTCGGGCAGTCCCCGGAAACTAACCAATTGTAAACAGGCTACTTACTCTCAGTCGCTATATGTGCGTTATCGACCAAGCGTGAGGTCAAGATGGCTGGACAGGACATTAGGCTCAATTACCAGCCGCTGATCGGGTAATGAGCCCGCGCTCCTCCCCCGAACAGGCTTCTCAGGGAGTGTCTCGAGCCTTGGCCAAGTTCTTTTTTTGCGTTCTTTTTTAACTTCGTCTCGGGAAATAAAAACGCAAAATAATAATAATAATAATAATAATAATAATAAAATAAAAAACGAGGCCAATATTTGGCCAACTTGACTGAACAAGCTTGGTAAATAAATGATTCATTATATCGCTAAACTGGAGAACTTTTGCTTGCGGGACCAGCGCGGGAAATCCCGAGCGGGCAAGATGGCCCCATCAGAATGCATGATTATTCGCTTCATCTTGCCCGCTTGCGAATTCAGCCATGTAAAAAGAAACTGTTTGTTTATCGATGACTGAAACATAGCCAATCCTACAGAGAATTATTCTTTGCTCTTGAACACCGTAGGGAGATTATTTTCTCTCTCTAAGATGGTCGATTTGCTTTGACAACTCAGTTGTTAACACCACATTTTCCTGTTGTTCCACCACACAGTTTCTTCAGAAACCAACCCCTTTTAAATTTCTAAACACATTTGCTCCTATCTATTGTTGGAGAAAACGCGTTTTCAGTCGTTCAGTCATTGCTATTAATACGTATTTTCTCGTTGACTTTAATAAGATAGCCTTTGTTTTTTAATTACATCACGTCTTTCAATTTATAGAACCCTGACCTTGACCCTCCCTCATGTACAGTGGTAAACAAGACCGGGACATGTGCAAAGGTATACGGCAGACCGGACTGCATCTTAAACGCGTGGAAAGCGCAAGTCATGTTCATTGATGCTGGAGAAGGACTGTCATCGATAACAACACGAGGCAATAAAAACGGGACCCTTGAAGGTAAGTGCAACACGTAGAGTGAAATGAACATGAAGTCGATGCACAGCTTTATGTTGAAAATTTGCATTTGTATCATGTTCGCAAACGAAAAAGTGGGGTTTCGTTTAAAGGCGATGTAACTGGAAATTTATACTTGAAGCAAAAAACATAAGTGGTTTAACCTTTACTTTAGTTTATACAACTTTCCAGGAAAAATAGGTTTTTCTAGTTACGATGACTCACGTAGTATGGGTCAATTTTTTGCGCGAACTTAAATGGACCAATAGAAGACATTTGTCCTTCACGAAGACCAATTATAGAAAACTTCTCGGAGATTTCCTTATCTCTGCTGAAGCCAAAACAAACAAAAAACAAAATCGTAAACAAACAAACAAAAGAATATTTCTCGAATGGAGTATAGCGGATCGATGTTTCACTATTGACCAGTTCGGTTTCAAATTCAATTTTCACCGAAGAAGCTGCTTTTGCGTAGATGTAACCTCATGTACAAAGCGATATTTTTGTGTAATACCCCCCTTGAAATTATATAACACTTCAACACTTCATGCAAAGTTTCGAGTCTTGAAATATTTGTTTTTATTTTTTTAGTTGGCAGGTTCAATCAGGGTGTAGTAAACAAATCGATCGTTGCAACATACACATCTAACTGTTGTCATCCTGGAGTGCTTTTCGTCGGGCTTGACCTTGTAGGAAATATGGGCACATGTTCCATCAGCCTTGTACCTGATATAGTGTCCATGCGAGCCAAACCAAGCACCACAACACTGTCCCTCTCTCCTGGAAACACCACCAAGGTCCCTTTTAAACTCGTCAACCTGGGCTCTAAAGGTTCATTCTCATTTGAAGTGACTAAAACACCCGCACTTATTAGTTACGTAATGCCTTTTAGCCTCGTTCTGAAAGCGAATGCCAGTACCGCTGGACAAGTGGTTATAAAGTCACGTGGTGAGGTCAGAAAGCCGCAAAATTTGACGGTCAAAGCTGTTATACACCCAGGAACAGTACATGAAAGAAAGATCGCGTTATTTTCTATTCAAGTGGTTTTATCTAGAAACAAGGTAAACTTTTTGTGATACCCAAATTTTATTCAAAAATGGCGGCAATATTGCTTTTATTATTTTTCGTTTATATGTTTTTTTTAGCGCTCTTTGCCTCAATTAAATGCGTACAATTCAAACCAGCTTTACCTTACAACGATGTATTAAGGGCCAATTATCATAAAGACAAAAGAATAACTACTTTTGCCGCCTTTCTGGAGTAAGCTGTGTAACCTTTTGATCTAAAATTTCTTCGATTTGGCTGCAATTTGTATAGGTAATAGCATGATTTGTAGTGCTATTTGACATAAATACCACGAGTGATATTTCAACATTGCTATACGTAATTTCACAAGCCGTTAGGCGAGTGAAATTTGAGACAATTTTGAAATATAACAATTGGAACTTATGCCAAATATCACGTACAAATCATGCTATTATTTGTTTATACTGCTACCCGCAAAAGGTTTGTAATTTCCACATGTAGGTATTTCAAATTAAGCTGAAATACCACTGCTCCAAGCCAATCAAATTGGAGAAATTTCTCATGTAGTACTATATAAAACAGTCATATACTATCAACTAACTTGAACTTTGTTCAATTGATTTGTTGCTTTTTTGGTGTTCATTAGTTCGTCAAACATATTTCTTTAGGGACTTTAAGACCCAAGGAAGTGATGGCAGCAAAAACATTGTTTTGAAAAGTGAATTTGCGTTCTTTTAGCCTTTCTCGCGATAATTCCTACCCATGCACTTACTTTAATGTAGGACAACCCTCCTGGAGCTGAATTCCTAGGGACAATATCCAAGTTCAGAAAGAGAAATAAAAATTCGTCTTCGACTGTTTACGTCCTCTATAAAACGTGTAATTAGGCAATGTCACGTCGTCGACCTGCACGAATGGTAAACTAAAAAAGTGTGATGCCTGGAGTGCAAAGTTATTGTTTTGCCCACCAAACCTATTGTTTTTTTTGACGTTATCGTTGCCACCGCGTTGTCAGATCTTAAAGTCCCTATTACCAAACGAAAGTAATGGTCCATTGCCATGGTTACTAGTGAGCTTAATCTTTCTATGGTGGCCAGTTTGTTTTATCAACTCTTTAATTTTAAAACTATCTTCTGAAAACATTCAATTTAATTAAACCTTGCAGAACCCAGATCTTTCTCCTCCATCATGTACAGTAATTAACCAAACTAGATCTTGCAACAATACACATGACAGATCAAAGTGCATGTTGAACACGTGGCATGCACGTGTCGTTTTCATCGATACTGGAGAAGGTCTGGCGTCGATAGCAACACAAGGCAACGACAATGGAACTCTGCAAGGTAGGTGACGTTTATACACCCTTAGTACACTCTGTGACTTTGACGATTAATTACGTCATTATTTACGCTCAATTAGTGTGTTTAATAGTGCTTTTGACAGTTGTTGAATGATTGTCTCACAGACTCTGAGATGAGAAGGTGTAAAATTTCTTATGCTTAGCAGACGAATGCGACACTTATTTTCTTGTGTATTTATTATTGTTTTAGTCAATGCTTTTAATCTGGGTGCAGTAAACATATCCATCACAGCTTCTTTCACATCTAACTGTTGTCATCCCAGTGTGCTTTTCGTCGGTCTTGACCTCGTTGGTAACATGGGCACTTGTTCTGTCAGCCTTGTTCCTGATATTGTGTCCCTCAGTGCCAAACCAAGCAACACAGCTGTGTCCCTTTATCCTGGGAACACCATCAAGATCCCTTTTACACTACTCAACCTCGGCTCTAATGGTTCCTTCTTATTTGAAGTGACAAAAACGCCTGCACTCATCAGTTACGTTATGCCTTTAAGCCTCATTCTGCCAACGAATGCCAGTGCTGTGTGTCACGTGGTCATCAAGTCACGTGGTGAAGTCAATGAGGTGCTAAACTTGACGGTCAACGCTGTCTCACAATTAAGCAATGTAAATCTCAAAGAGGTGGCATTATTTTCTATCCAAGTGTCTGTGGTGCCAGCCTTTCCTCATTTGGCTTTAGAAGCTGCTGTAACCAAAGATCGTTTCTCTCTGACGGATGGGGGAAGACTAGAGGTCAATTTCACGGTACAGAATTTAGCGTTGGACGACACCTTCACATTTCACGTAAGCAATTTTTACTCCGTACAAAATTAACCGGCTGTGAAATAACACGAGAGAGAGAAAGAGGCGGAAATCGAGCCTACCCTGCCGTAGGTAAAGAATTAGTAACTCTGTTGCACTAATTGCTGGTTTTCTCTGATGACGCAATCAAAAATAATTGAAGAAAAAGAAAAAGAAAAACAAAAAAAAACCTTCAATCAAAGGGAAATAGAAGGATGTGAATAAGCAAAGATCCTCGCCAAGATTCAGTAGTCATTACAAGTTCTCATATTCAAGATATTCGGGGAAATGATTTACCTAAATTTGTAGAGCTTTGTATGAAAGCGCCATGTTGGTGGTCATTCGGATGGACACCAACATGGCGGCCGGAAATCAACAGAAGTATCTTTCACTGAGTTTTGCTACTCAGTAAAGCGCGAATTCTGTCCCTCGAGGAACTCGTAACCATTAAAATAATACTTTTTCTAAAACAATAACTGTTCCCATAGCAAAATCTTCCAAAACAATTATTTGTCACTTTTTATACCCACATGACATCTCTCTAACCACCATGCAAATGCCGCGTCACGCGTCACGCGTCTTTTTTTATTGTTATTTTTTGGTCAACAGGTGCTCACGAATCAATCCTCGTTGGATGGAAATGTTGAGCCATCTCACGTTTTTCTCAAGACAATGCGGTCCACTTCTTGCCTGTTGATCCTGACGTCTCAATCTGATGCCGCTACAAAAACCGTCACGCAAGTAAACGTGACGGCCACACTAGCATCACGCAGCACCGGCGTAAGACAGTTTCAAGTCTTCTCTATCATTGTAAAAGTAGATGGCAGTCCCCACAAAACGGAGGATTCGGATAGTGGGAACAGACGCCTTAAAACTTTGTACGTTGTCTTGATAGCCACTGCAGTTTTCATATTGCTGATAACTCTTGTTTCAGCCCTCGTTTATTGTCAAAAAAGGGGTTCACTGAGACCAAAATCATCCGCTAAAGTTAACATGTTTTGGGAATCGTCCGGCAGTCAATTACAACTCCATAATAAATCAGAAGACGTCACTGTTGAAGATCTGGAAGATCCCAGTTAACGAGGACTCTAAGTTCTGGTGCGAAGCATTTAAAGTCTCGACAAAGGGTGAAACAGCTCTCCATGGCTTCCATTGTCTGGGTGATATATTATAGTTGTGCGCATGCGTAAGGTACTAGCCATACCACGCAGTTGGCAGTGTGTGCTTCAGTGCTGAATTTTTTTTTTGTCGATGGAGTTCTATATTGATATTCCTTTAACTCAAGTTTTACTTATTTAAACACTGTCAGAGATATCCAAAACCACTTATATCGCTGAAATGGCTGTGCGCATCCGTAAGGTACTGGCCATACCGCGGAGCTTAATACATGTAGTGTGTGTGCTTCTTTGCTGTTTTCGTTTAATTCAGAAATTTTCAGGCTCTTAGTTTTGTCAATCACATTTTATTATATCAGTCACTTTTTTATTATCATTATTAATGCTAGTGTCGATAGCAATGATAATGAAAGGGAAAGATAGTTTCCTAACAAACGATCCCTGAGTCGAGGTTAGCATTCAGATCTAGACGAACTTACATTCAGTACGTGACACTACTTTAGAAAGCCAACAAGTGTACTTTATTCCACTTGGTTTACTCACTCAATTTTAGGACTGCGTTACGCGTACGTTTGATGTAAATAGTGCCTTCATTACGGTTCAAGTATATATGATTTTATTTGCAAAAGAGCCAATAATGATATATTATACCCTGGCTTATTCCATTCCTTTCATTCATGTTTAGACTACTCACGGAGGGAGGGGACTAACCACGGGGGATGTGTGTGGGGGAGGTTACTCCCTCTAAGGTATATAGGTATGTGGGCAAGGTATTTGCGTTGTTTCGGTCTGAAAACGGGTATTGACTTCGTCTATTTTCGGGTCTGGAGTAGGGTAAAATTCTCCAATGAACTGCGGGAGTTTATGAACGTATTTGTAATTTCAATCCCAAATGAATGAGAAAGAAGGAATACGAGAAAGATGATTTCTTAGGCGTAATATGCGAATTCGAGATAGATCTTTTTTTTCAGTAATCTTCCTGTCCAGTAATGATACCATGATTTCTACGGGTATGAATTTTACGGGCCATGTTTGAAAACGGGTCTGGAAAATGGCATTTTTTGGTCATGATTTAGAGAACCGAGTAGTATACCCTTAGTGGGGCAAGAATTCTCAGGAATACCTCCCTCCCCAATCCCGTGAGTCGAACTAAGTGATCATGAGACGAAGATATTTCAGGTATCATATTGTCTGTAGTATTGTATTTAATGCGGCAATGATTGCCTTGCAATGGTTATTCTCTCAAGGGCATCTCGTTTTTTTTTTTTTTTGAAACATCTTGCTGTCTTGTAAAAAGCGAGTAAAAAGTGCAACATTCGTACACATAGATTGTACTTAAATGTCTTTAATAAATATGTACTTTATTTTTGGTAAGAATTGTATTATTTAAAATGACTGGATTTACACCCTCCTACAAGTTTCGTGAGCTTGAATTTTCCTTTTCTGTGTTAATTTTTTATTATTTTGTCTACGGTTGTAGCCAGTATATTCCCTCAAATTAATCAATCTTTAATACAGCCCAAAGTAAAAGAAGCTTAGCATATCGCACACTTGGAAGTACTGGCCAATTGAGATGAAAAATACCTTCGGGGGGACTCGTGAAAACGCGGAAACTATGGGAGAGTGGTTGGGCAATTAGAGAAAGAAAAAAAACAACAACAACAACAAAAAAAAAGAACCTCGTGGAAATCCAGATGGAAAAACCATTGTGAATATAAGTAAAAAAAAAAGAAAACAATTAAACAAAAAAGGAGAAAAAAAAAAAAACTCGGAAAAAAAGAAAAGAGGGAAGACTGGAACCCAAACCTGGGAGGAATCTGAGCCCGCAGTTCCAAAATCCAGAGGAAATTTACAATTACACTTAGAGATTGATAACACTTAAAAAGAA
>CALNXI010005365.1:0-12264 GCA_942486025.1 Porites evermanni | reverse complement strand
TGATATTTGACGACTTTGTAAATACGAACATATGCCACGGTTGTCAGAACATACCCTATCAGTAAAATGACTGCAGCTACTATTTTATTTCTTGTCGGAAGGAAAACGATTATGAAGGCAGTGAAACAACTTATTAACCACAAAGACACCAATGCTATGTTAACACGTTTGGGTGTGATAAGCTCCTGATATCGCAGATGGAGCGAAACAGCGAGAAGTCTATCAAATGCGATGACAATAACATTCAGAAAAGATGCAGTGGCGAGAAGATACCTAAAGTAACCTTGGGCACTCAAAACTGTTGGACACAAGAAGGCTGTGTTGTTTCCACTTGATGCCATCTTCAATATCGAGGCGTTGATAATAGCGGCCATAAGCTGCGAACACAGTCCAACTGCAAGATCAGAGAAAGCCAGACTTACGAGCAGCTTTTTCACAGTAGCTGGTATCGTTGAGGCCTTCATTAAGGCGCGAATAACTAAAAGATTTTCAAGAGTCGCCACGACGGAAAATACAAAGTTTAAAACACAAAAAGCAAAGAGGGAAGATCTTCTCTGATGAACAAGTTGAACCAAGGAATAAAGCGCACGAGTGCAGAACTGTTCAGCCATGGTTTAAGCTGTCAAATTGTATAGACGAATTTTTCCTGTTGGTAAAATATCTACATTGATTACCCCCTCGGTTAATTAGCTACCTTCCATAAAAACGATCAGCTGTGTCACGCTATATAGCCGGTTCATCAACTAAAGCTTTAGACTCAATGTTTATAGTTAGAGTGCATACCGAAATTCCTATTGTTGGTACAAAATTTTAAGGTTTAAAACACCGAATCGAATTGTAAACAAGGCCAACTCAGAAAACAAGGGAAAGGTTTTACGACATAAGTATTGAAAAGAAAATCCTTTCCCATTAAGTTCCAATTACCTCTCTGTCTATATATGACATGTGAGCTACTCCCTAGCTGCTAAAAGGAAACAGTTGCTTAATTGGAAAAGATCAATGTAAAAATAGAACGTTCAATCATTGGAAAACGTTGAAAGAGCGAGTATTTTCTGTTGATTGATCCGACCAGCAAATGATTTACACATATGAAATAATGGTGAATTTTTGTTTTAAGCAATTTTTCACTTTGAAAAAATTAGCACTTGTTCCTTAGTTCAAGTTGTCGTGAGCGAGGCTTTTGAGTCTTCAAAGCTGGTGATGTTTTTAAAAAAGGACTGGAAAGTAATTAGCCTCAACTGGAGACTCACGACGGTGTTATATAGTCTGAATGGACTAACGCACAGCGAGCTCAATAACCTTGCTCGCTTGTAAGCTCTTCCCCACTAAATGCCAAAAAATCAGGATTCCAGTGTATAAATATGGAACTGAAAGTGACACGTTCGTCACGTTCTTGTGTCTCTGACATAAGTTAGTGGAATTTAAAATGCTTTTCCTTGGCGAAGATCTGAGACTATTTATTGCAAGAACTGATATTAAAAATCGTAATATTCAAATTCAAATTCTCATTTGTTGTTCCCATACGTTTCCTCATGATAATAGTAATTGAGAGAAGCTGTCAAAGAATCTGTGTGATTATGTCCCTAATTCTCATAACCACCTTGTTTTCTACAGCGGGAACATTACTAGGAGAAATTTGATGCTAATAACTCTTACTGCCTAAAGGGTTAAGCACAGTTAGGCCATCACATGACAAAATCCTCATAGTAAAAACTGTAAGGGGTGACAGGCCGCACATCTTCACCGACGTGAGACCTTTGAAAACCTTTTACATATTACTCGAATGAGGACAACAACACGCTAAAAAAACTACTGCCGGGAGACAAATAAACTATTGCAGAGGCGGACTTCCTTTGTCGGTGTGCCTCTCTTATTTGGCATTATGAAGGGAGGGAAAATACAAAGTTTAAAACCTAGATACCAAGGAAGAAACTTCTCCTGTAGGAAACTAGCTTAATCCATAATCCAGAAATCGATTGCAGTTCTTTCAGCCATAGTTTGACTTGTCACATTGCATACATGTATTTGTCTTGGATAAAACTGATATCTACATTAATTACCCCCTCGGTTTATTAGCTACTTTTCACATCGGCCATCTGCTGTAGCGCGTAATAAAGCCGGTTCATTAACTAAATCCTTAGACTTAATGTTATAGGTAGGGTGTCATTGTTCAAAACATTGTATAAAACAAGGCCAACCCAGAAAACAATGGAAGGGGAAGGTTTTGCAACACTAGTATTAAAAACAAAACAATTATTGCACACCGCAAGGTATAGTCCTTCCATCAAGTTCCAATTACCTCTTTGTCCATAATTGACATGTGTGCTGTTGCCTGCTGAGAAGAACCGTTTGTTTTTAAAATTGCAAATGCTCGGTATAGAAAATAGAACTTTAATTCATTCTAAAACGTTGAAAGGGCGAGTTTTTCCTCTAAATTTAACCGTCCAGCGAAATTTTTGAAACATAGTAAAATACAGATGGATTTTGTTTAGTTCTATTCTTTTATTTAAACTTTTGACACAAGGTTTCAGTTTTGAAAAGTTTAGCGCCCATTTCGTAGTTGACGGTGATGCCCGCTCAGCGAGGCTTTTTAGTCTTTCAAGCAGGTGAAGTTTTTATAAATGGACCGGAGCCTAACATTTTTATTTGGATTGTTTTCGTCTTCCTTTGTCTTTTTTTGACATTTCTCTCAAATGTTGACTCGCGACGGTTTTTCTGATACGAATAGCGCACAGCGAACCCAAATGACCTTGCTTATTTCTAAACTCTTTTCGAATGCCAACGAGCATGTGTTCGTCTCTAAAGAGTGTTAAGATTGCAACTTCCGTCCGCTGTTGGGGTACGTCGGAGGACGCGTCTTATCTCGTACCCAGATATCCCACGGCCAAGCGGAAGGGAGACTTCCTATTTTAAATGGAGACATGCCTACAGTTGTAAGCAACTACTTTGGCTGGCGATTGTTCGGATGGAAATCGGTTACAGCTTGAACAATGGCCATTTTGTAACATCGTTACTTATTCTTTGGCAGTTAAAGACTAAGACTCAATATTTCTAGGTAGAGTGCAAACAAAAATTCAGTCATATTGTGGAAATGAATTTTAAAGGTTGAAACCTCGAACCGATGACAAGATCATTCGGGGGAAGGGGAAAACAAGGGGAAGGTTTGTGACGTAAGTACTGCAGACAAAACAATTAAACACCGTAATACATTGTATATGGTTTTTCCATTAATTTCAAATTACGTTTCTGTCCATAATTGAGATATGAGCTGCTCCCCTTTGAGAAGGACCGCTAGTTTAATTGAAAACGATCGGTGGATGTCTACATCGATGGATCTGTAGATTGGTACGCTAGTTCATACAGACTGCATCGTCGCCAGTCCCCAATTGGGGCTAATCTGAAAGAAAGATGACGGAAGACAGGAAAGCAAAGAAGAAACTTCTCCTTTGGCTAACAAGTTGTACCAAAAAGTCCAGCATTCGAGCGTAGTACTGTTCGTAGTACTGTTCATCCATGTTTTAAATTGTAATATTACATCGATAAATTTTTCCTGCCGATAAACTATATTCACTTATATCCCCCTCTGTTAATTAGCTACCTTTTATAACAGCCATCTGTTGTGACACGTTATATAGCCGGTTTGTTTTTTGCCAAACCTTAGACTCAATGTGTATAAGTAGAGTGCAAACAGAAATTGTTATTGTTGGTATAATTTTTAATAGGTTCAAACACCAATTCGATTGTAGACAAGCCACCTAGGAACGATCGGAAAGGTTTTGCGAGCTAAGTTTAAAAGCAAAGCAATAGAGAGGAGAAGTGTGACGTCACCGTGTTACCATGGTAGCCAAATGTTTGGCTCACAACAATAGGGAACTTAAGCGACGACGACGGCGATGACGGAGATGGCAACAAGAACAGCGAAGACGGAATAAGTTTAGATAGCAAAACAACAACTTTGCACGTACACCACGCTTTTTTGTACATTTCTTAGCCGTCGTAGCACGACTACGACGTGAAACTTCCTAATTTCACGCGTCCGCTTTATAAACTAGGTGAAAACAACGCGAGTTTTTTTCTTTTTCTAAACATAAATACGGTCCTTTCGGATTTAACCGCAGAAAGTTTAGCCGACATTTGACAAATTTATTGAAACTGAACGAGATCGATGAAGTCTGAAACAGTTTTAAGTGACGTTTTTCGGTTTGTTGTCATCCAGAAATTTTGCCACTATGGCAACGTGACGTAAGTACTTCTCCTCGCCATTAAACACCGCAATATATGGTCCCTTTCCATTAAGTTCCAGTTACTTCTCCGTCCATAATTGAGATATGAACGGTTTCCAGCTGGGAAGGATGTGCTTGTTTAATTAAAAACGCTTGGTGTAATAATACAACCTTAAATCATTCTAAAACGTGGAAACTACTAAAATGATATAAAAATGACACAAACGTTGTCAAAGAGTGACAAATGTTGTTAACTTTTATGCGTTCTTTTGAACTTTTTAACAATCGTACGCAAGTTTTTATCTTGAAAAATTTAGCACCTGTTTTGTGACGTCAGAAAGGCTTTTGAGTCTTCCGGTGAGGTTTCTGAAGCGGCTGTTCCCGTCTTCCTTTGTCTTCCTTCAAAATTTTGTTTAGTTCTTGTCAATAAACAGCAACCTCATTTTGGAGAATCCATTCCGTCCATATACACGGCCGGCGATCTTGTTGGTCAGCATCGAGGTACAATACAGACAAAGATACAGTTGTAAGAAACTTCTCTGGCTGTTGATGTCCCGTTTACACCTCGAAAATGGCCATTTGTCACATTGTTACGTGTTCTTTGGCAGTAATCGTTTAAATGACGGTTGTAAGACCTTTCCTCGAAACCGCCAAGGGTCTTGGTGCCATAGTTAACACGGATTTGTCCATAAAATGTGAAAATCCTCACACTGGGGCAGGCTTGTCTCTTTTAGAAGTTAGTTTACAATGAAAATGTTAACTGAATTTCAATAAGTAGGTGATATATAGGGGTCTTCTTGTTTCGCAATTCAGAGAGACCAGATCCGGTATTACGTAGGTAGTTATTTTAAAAAAATCACCTTGCAGCCCAGTGACAGAAATACCGAATTGAAATGCCCTTTTAGATTTTCTCATGGTCTTTTTGCGCAGCAAGTCCATTGGTTTTCCTACTAAATTCCGTTTCGTTGAAGTTATAAAAGGAATTTAGATAAAAAATGTCTTTTCGTTTCTCTATTCAGAGAGACCAAATTCCGTTGTCGAAACACCAATCTTTTCCCTTTTGCTCGTTTCCTTGGTCTTTAGCCACAGCAAATCCATTGCTTTTTGTCACTAAATTTCGTGTCCTAGAACTTTGCGTGAGACTTAAAGTTACAACTATCCTGAGCTTAAGGTCTCTCCTCAAGTCATGTTCTCGTTCATGCGAATTATTTTCTTCACTGTGCTTTTTACAATTTGGCGAATCTCTCGGTACCGCCAGCAATAAACAATAGGATTTATTGATGAATTCAGGCAAATTAAGAACAACGAGGCATGTCTGGCTACGAGAAACGAGATTTCAGTGGTGTTTGTCATTTACAGTATGGTACAAGGAAAAAGAGGAAAATAACAAGCTAAAAAAACTACTGAGACAAGCTATTATAGGCGGACTTCCTTTGTCGGTGTGCCTCCCTTCTTTGGGCATTTTGAAGCTGATTTTGGCTGTAAATCTGATTCTGATGATATTTGACAACTTTGTAAATTCGAACATTTACCACATTAGTATTAAAAACAAAGCAATTAAACACCGTAATACTCTTGCTAAACACTTAATTACGACAATGAAAATATTGGAAGTAAAATTAGAGTACTGGGTGCCTGGAATAACTATAGGGGCTAGCGGAGCCAGAGAGGAGAACTCTTTCAGGGATTTTACACTTTAAAAGTTCTACGATAGGTGGGCTGTTATGCCTGTTAAGTTGATACAGCTTCTATAAAGCCGACCAAAGAAAGGCTCAGTGCATTCTATACGCAGCAGAGGAAAAATGCAACAGACAATTTATTCAGTTTGTGTGCTTTCTGTTGAATTTTTTGTCCGTTTTATAAAATATGTCTGCTTAAAATCGCGTTAAGTTAATAATGATCATTTTCCATAGCTTCTGTTATCTTAGGTATCCGCTTTTAACATCTCCGTACAGTTGAGGTTTATTCGACCTCAGAGCACAATGTTTAGCTGTGCACAGCATGCATTCTTTAAAGATGTCTAGATTAGACTCTGGTTCTTTTGGGTATTCATCGCACCTCTGGTGGAAGCATTATTTCAATACGTTATAATGCTGTGTCCTTTGAATGTCGTTATTTTACTCAATCGCTTGGTGAATGTGACTGTAGTTTATTAGAGGATAGTATTTAAAAGCTCGATATTTAAAATGCCATAGCATTTACTTTGTTTACCAATCAATTGACTGACTTCTTTGTGCTACTACATAGTCTATGCAGTTAAATATAAGTTTACTAGCAAGACCGCGGTTTGGAATCTTATGATTCTCATCAGTTGCTATGTGGTTGGATGGTTGAGGTGAACTCTGAACCATTCAGTATTGTTAGCTATGATTTGGTAGGCGTTTATATGTGCACCCTGGATCGTTTGGAGGATCGAAAATGGTGCTGGCTGATTGGCTCCTTGCCAGCCAATCAGGTTGTTGTAGTTTCGATCCATCTTTTCCGAAAGCTTTAGACACTAGGTTGCGTTTTTATTAAGGTCAAAATTTGGAAAAAATAAGAGTCTTGCCTTGCTTTTTTGTAAAGGATAAAAACATGTAGTTAAAACGTATGTCATGCATAATTGTTCTTGAAAGTGGCAAAGGATTATGAGTGAGTAACTGTAACGGATGACGGACTTCACATTTATAACAGTGTGGAACCGTTGAGAACGTTGAGAAGTTTATTAGCCAGGTCTCGTTTCACAATTTATCAACACCAGTTCCAGTTTCTAACAGAATATTCTGTTTCGTTTTACATTTCTCATTTTCTTTGCACCAAAATAAGTCCATTGGTTTCCTTACCATATTTCGTTTTACAGACCTCGCAAAAGACACTGAAAAGTCTTTCAGTTCAAACTGTACGGAGCTTTAAACCGTTTCTCATGTCATGTTCTCGTTCATGTGAAATAATTTCTTCACTGTGCTTTTTACACTTTGGCGAATCTCTCGGTACCGCCAGCAATAAACAATAGGATTTAATGATGAGTTCAGGCAAATTAAGAAAACCGACGCAACTTGAGCGACGAGAAACGAAATTTCAGAAGTATTTGTCTCGTACAGTTTTGTACAAGGAAAAAAAAAGAAAATAACAAGCTAAAAAAACTACTGACACAAATAAACTATTATAGGCGGACTTCCTTTGTCGGTGTGCCTCCCTTGTTTGGGCATTTTGTAGCTGAATTTGACTGTATATCTGATTTTGATGATACTTGACAACTTTGTAAATTAGAACATATGCCATGGTCGTTAGAACATATCCTGTAAGGCAAATAACTGCAGCTACCATCTCAATTTCTTTTGGAAAGAAAATAAATTGGATGGCGAGGAAGCAACTTATTATCCACACAGATACCAATACTGTTGTAACACGTCTGGTCGTGACAAGCTCCTGATATCGCAAATGGAGCGAAACAGCGAGAAGCCTATCGCCTGCAATGACAGTAACATTCAGGAAAGATGCAGCGATGAGAAAATACTCAAAATAAGAGAGCACGCTTAAAACTGTTGGACAGAGGAAGGCTAAGTTGTCTACCCTTGACGCCATCTTCCACACCACGGCATAGATAATAGCGTCCATAAGCTGTGGCAACAATCCAACTGCAAGATCAGAGAAAGCCAGACTTATGAACATCTTCCTGACGTTGGCTGGTATCGTTGAGGCCTTTATTAAAGCGCGGATAACTANCAGAAGTATTTGTCTCGTACAGTTTTGTACAAGGAAAAAAAAAGAAAATAACAAGCTAAAAAAACTACTGACACAAATAAACTATTATAGGCGGACTTCCTTTGTCGGTGTGCCTCCCTTGTTTGGGCATTTTGTAGCTGAATTTGACTGTATATCTGATTTTGATGATACTTGACAACTTTGTAAATTAGAACATATGCCATGGTCGTTAGAACATATCCTGTAAGGCAAATAACTGCAGCTACCATCTCAATTTCTTTTGGAAAGAAAATAAATTGGATGGCGAGGAAGCAACTTATTATCCACACAGATACCAATACTGTTGTAACACGTCTGGTCGTGACAAGCTCCTGATATCGCAAATGGAGCGAAACAGCGAGAAGCCTATCGCCTGCAATGACAGTAACATTCAGGAAAGATGCAGCGATGAGAAAATACTCAAAATAAGAGAGCACGCTTAAAACTGTTGGACAGAGGAAGGCTAAGTTGTCTACCCTTGACGCCATCTTCCACACCACGGCATAGATAATAGCGTCCATAAGCTGTGGCAACAATCCAACTGCAAGATCAGAGAAAGCCAGACTTATGAACATCTTCCTGACGTTGGCTGGTATCGTTGAGGCCTTTATTAAAGCGCGGATAACTAAAAGATTTCCAAGAGTGGCCACGAGTGAAAATGTAAAGTGTGAAACACAGAAAGCAAGGATGGAAGACCTGCTGTGATGAACAAGTTTCCAAAAGGTATCCAGCATTTGACTGCAGTACTGTTCAGCCATGGTTTAACCTGTCAAATTGTATAGATGGATTTTTCCTTATGGTAAAATATCAACATTGATGGCCCCCTCGGTTAATTAGCTACCTTTTATAAAAGCCATCTACTGTGTCACGTTATATAGCCGGTTCATTAACTAAAGCTTTAGACTCAATGTTTATAGTTAGAGTGCATACAGAAATTCTTATTGTTGGTACAAAATTTTAAGGTTTGAAACCCCGACTCAAATTGTAAACAAGGCCAACTCAGAAAACAATGCAAGGGGAAGGTTTTGCGAAATTAGTATTGAAAACAAAACAATTAAACGCCGCAATATATAGTCCTTGTCCATCAAGTTCCAATTATCTCTCTGTCGTCCTCTGTCCCATAATTGCAATGTGAGCTACTCCCTGCTAAGAAGAACCACTTTTTTAATTGAAAACGATCGGTATAAAACTAGAACGTTAAATTATGTAAAACGTTGAAAAAGCGAGTTTTTTTTCTTGACTGATGCGACCAGCAAATGATTTACACATAATAAAATAATGATGGATTTTCTTCAATTCTATTCTTTTATCTAAACTTCTAGGCAATCTTTCAGTTTGAAAAATTTAGCACTTGTTCCTTAGTTCAAGGTGTCGTCAGCGAGGCTTTTGAGTCTTCAAAGCCAGTGATGTTTTTAAAAAAGGACTGGAAACTAATTAGCCTCAACTGGAGACTCACGACGGTGTTATGTAGTCTGAATGGACTAGCGCACAGCAAGCCCAATAACCTTGCTCGTTTGTAAGCTCTTCCCCACTAAATGCCAAAAAATCAGGATTCCAGTGTATAAATATGGAACTGTCTTTTGCTCTCGATTGCCCAGAATAACATGATACGCATCTTGAAAGTTATACTTTCGTCATGTTCTTGTGTCTACGAGTCTAAGTCCATTAGTTTTCTTACTAAATTTCGTTGTCCAGACTTCGCAAAGACACTGAAAAGTCTGTCAGTTCAAACTACCCAGAGCTTTAATTCCTTCCTTATGACATGTTCTCGTTCATGTGAAATATTTGCTTTAATGTGCTTTTTACGCTTTGGCGAATCTCTAATAATACAATAAATAAAACGATTTAATGATGAATTCAGGTACATCAAGAATGTAGACGCAAAATGAGCTACGAGAAGTGAAATTTCAGAAGCGTTTTTCCAATACAACATTGTATTAGGCAAAAAAGGAAGATAACAAGCTACGAAAACTACAGAGATAAATAAACTATTATAGGCGGATTTTCTTTGTTTGTGTGCCTCTCTTGCTTTTGAAGCTGATTTTGACGGTAAATCTGATTCTGATGATATTTGACAACTTTGTAAATACGAACATACGCCAAGGTTGTCAGAACATATCCTAAAACGGAAATAACTGCAGTTGCCATTGCAATTCCTTTCAGAAGAAAAATATGTAGGAAGGCAGAGACGCAACTTGTTAACCATAAAGACACCAACACTATTGTAACACGTACAGAACTGCTGGACAAAAGAAGGCAAAGTCGTGTTCACTTGATGCCATCTTCAACATCACGGCACTGATAATAGCGGTCATAAGCTGCGAACACAATCCAACTGCAAGATCAGAGAAAGCCAGACTTAGGAACAGCTTCTTGACGGTGGCTGGTATCGTTGAGTTCTTCATTAAGGCCCGAATGACTAAAAGATTTCCTAGAGTTGCCACGAGGGAAAATACAAAGTTTAAAACACAGAAACCAAGGGAGAAACTTCTCGTGTGGGAAACCAGTTGAACGAAATAATCCAGAAGTCGAGTGCAGGTCTGTTCAGCCATAATTTAGTCATAATATGCGTGTATTAGTCGTAGTTAAAACTGATATCTACCTTAATTACCCCTCCTTGTATTAGCTTTTTTTCACTTCTACCGTCTGCTGTAGCTCGTAATAAAGCCGGTTCATTAACCAAAGCCTTTGACTTAATGTTATAGGTAGAGTGCAAACAGAAATTCAGTGTTATTGTTGGTGCAGATTTTTAAGGGTTGAAACACCGCATCAAATTGTACAAAACAAGGCCAACCCAGAAAACAATGCAAGGGGAAGGTTTTGCAACACTAGCATTGAAAACAAAGGAATGAAACACCGCAATTTATAAAATAACTAAGATAGTACGCGCGCTCTGATTGTCTGAGAGGAGTGTTTGTATGCGAGTATGTAAACATGGTTGTGGCGTCAAGATGTTTTGCTTTTCGCGCGCTAATCACGCAAGCGCGAATTTAACAAAGTTTTCAAGTTCAAAACTCGACAAGTTTACTTTATTTGCGCATTCCTTGGTCGGCTGAAACTTGGAAAATCGTTACAAAGAAAGTGTGTCAATTTTTTTCGCTTAAGATGACATTTGAAGCGAAAAAAGTTCGTATTTTGGAAAGCATCTTTTTGCAAAACGAGAACTGATTACGCGTGCAAGACTTCGTGGACAAGAATTTGCGACTGTTAAGAATTTCTCTTTTAATCAGTGCCATACAAACAGTTTTGCATTTTTCTCGGGAAATTTATCTTATAAAAGCAATAGAAAACTTTTTTCCTGTGTTTGGATGGCCTGATATAAATACTCGAGGCGTTGGGAGAATTCTCGACAGTTATGCAAACCCTCGACTTCGTGTCGGGTTTGCATAACTGTCGAGAATTCTCCCAAACCCTCTCGTGTTTATATCAGGCTATGAAAACACGGAAAACGTTTTCTATTGCTTAAATATAGGGTCCTTTCCATAAAGTTCCAGTTACCTCTCTGTCCGTAATTGACATGTGAACTGTTGCCTGCTGAGAAGAACCGTTTGTTTAATTGCAAATTCTCGGTGTAGAAAATAGAACATTAATTTATTCTAAAACGTTGAAAGGGCGAGTTTTTCCTCTAAATCAGTTTAACCGTCCAGCGAAATTTTTGAAAGATTATAAAATACAGATGGATTTTGTTTAGTTCTATTCTTTTATTTCAACTTTTAAGGAATTTGACGCAAGGTTTCAGTTTTGAAAAGTTGAGCACCCATTTCGTAGTTGACGGTGATGCCCGCTCAGCGAGTGTTTTTAGTCTTCCAACCTGGTGAGGTTTTTATAAATGGACTGGAGCCTAACATTTTGGACAGTTTTCGTCTTCCTTCGTCTTTCTTTGAGATTTGTCTCAAATGTAGATTTGCGACGGGTTTTCTGAATAGACTGCTGCAAAGCGAATGACCTTGCTTATTTGTAAACTGTTTTCGAATGCGAACGAGTATATGTGTTCGTCTCTAAAGAGCCTCAACATTGCAACTTCCGCTGTAGGCTTACGACAAGCCGTAGGACGCGTCTTATCTCGTATCCAGATCTCACACGGCCAAGCGAAAGACACTTCACTTTTTCAATGGACACATACAGTCAGTTGTAAGCTACTACTTTGGCTGTCGATTGCTCGGATGGAAATCGATTACAGCTTGAACAATGGCCATTTTGTCACATTGTTACTTATTCTTTGCAAGTAGTCGGTACAATCACGCTTGTAAACGCTAAGGTTCTTGAGCCGTAGCAAACACAGTTTTGTCCATACAAAGGGAAAAAATCCTCTTAAATT
>CALNXI010005364.1:0-14616 GCA_942486025.1 Porites evermanni | reverse complement strand
CAAAACAAAAAAACAGCCAAACAAAATACAGGAAAACAAAGAGGGAGAGCCGCGCAACAAAAGATCACAGTACAAAGTACGCTGTTTCATTGTATTAATCGTTCTGAAATTAAAACAAACTAACGATTCACGTTTTAGACTTTTATCGTCATTTCCTGTTAAATAATGAAGTCCGTGCATAATAGCACGTACAAATGTATACAGGTAATTGAACTTGAAACTTAAGTGACGTCAATTTTCTGTCTAAATTTATTGATTGAACAGCTGGTTAAGTTCCTTTAGAGGAATCGCATTGGCGGTCGAGAGTCACATCCTTTAACTATACCTTACATAACTCACCAGTTTCTGCCTTTTTTAGGTTAATCGCCCATGGGAACCTAGCTTGTAGGTAATCATAGCAAAATGGAACGTACCTGAGGAAAGTCGATCTTTTTACATTCTGTTCTGGTAGTCCAAGAGTCCAGGGAAGTGGTTCCTAGTTGTACTCCTTTGGGAGCAGATTGAAGGGCAATCCAGTTTATCTCAGCGGTTGAATTTGAGCCGTCGCTGTACTCGTAGATACAAGCGCGGAATTGAGTTCTATCTGCCGATTCCACCCAAGTAGCAGCACCATTACCAAGGGCCTGGTTGTTAACTGAGTGACCAAAGGAAGCAAAGACTTTTACTTGCTTTCCACCAGAGAACGATTCAGCAAATGTGATCGTCTCACAAGCGAACAACCCTGGACTTTTGACAGTGATGTTGGTTTTTCCAGCTTTGAAACTGATTGCTATAAGAGAAGAAAAGTGTCTTAGTAAAAGTAAGCTCCCGTTGCCTCTGGGCTATTTACGGTGGCTGCAACATTTTCTTAATAATTTCAAAACGCCTTCTACGCAATGGCCTTGAACATAGTTCAGTATCTTGCGCTTTCCTTGCGCGCCCCACCCCCGATTCCCGCGTTCTTTCTTGAAATGAATCTTTCATGAATTTTACCGTAGAAAATGACCGTCAAATATCAGCATTCAAAAGCATATTATTAAAATATTTCAATAAGCAAATACTTCATGGTACCTTGACTTCCTTGAGCAAGANTAGAAAATGACCGTCAAATATCAGCATTCAAAAGCATATTATTAAAATATTTCAATAAGCAAATACTTCATGGTACCTTGACTTCCTTGAGCAAGATGCACAGCAGTGCATACCGCGTAGAGGACGAACGGAAGGTGTTGCTCTCCCACCATCTTGGCTTAACTGAGGAAATGCTTCCTCTCATGCGAATAATATACAGATTGTCTTTACGTGAAGGCATCATTTCTGTTGCGTGGACAGATGATGGAGCAGTAAAGCACCAAATTACCAAAAATGGACAAAATTTATCAAAGTCCTGAAGTTAAGGTCGAGTAAAGGGGGGAAACACTCGTCGGAGAATTGGCCTAAGTATTGCAGTAAATCATTCTGATTTCACAGAAAAATGACCAAGAAAGAAAGAAGGTAGAACTTACGTGAACTCCCTCAGGCCCCTTTTCCCTCCAAGTATTGCTCCCCCTCTCGCTGTTTTGCCCTTAGTGGTTTAATCCTGACGCTTTGAATAAACATCTTCCCCTCACTTATACATCGTACTAAGTATCTGTCCCAAAAAAATAATGGGAATTTTTGCATATACTTACCTTATTCCTTTACCTTCCCCTTTTCCTCTATAGCCAACTTCTCTAACTGCTTATTAAATGTTTCACTGTAACTTTTCGCTTTAATGCAATGTTCCCGTGATGTACTATTTTTCTTTGCTAGTAAAGTGTCAAGAGTTGCGCAGCTTCTTTTGTGTCTGATATTGCAAAGGTCATTGACGGTTTATTCCCTTTTCTCAAAATGTGCACACAAAATCTTGCTCATCAAGAAGAAGTAAAAATAAGTTCAATCACTGCCATTCCATAGCCATAAAGTGATTGTTTAAGAAATGCATTACCACTATGATTCCATGTGTCAGTTTTTCCCTTTGTTTCTCTGTGTGTAAGTGTTGGAAGCTAAGACAAGATTATAGCGTTCAATCCTTTTAACGAATTAAGCTTTCCAAAGCTTTTAAACTTTTAAGTAGGGTTTGATATTTGTGATGTCTGATTTAGACCAACAAAGAAGTAGGAGGCTACTAAATAAAGTTGTTTCTCCAGAACTGCAATAGTTTCAATTTAGATGAAAATGCTAGACCATTCGAGTTCTTCGAATTCATCCCTTTTGAAAGTGACACCTGACAAAAAATCCTTGAAGTACTGTCCACAATCCAGAGCTGAAAGCTAATGGCGAGATTAGATCGCACAAGTGGCGGTTCCATCCCAAAAAAGGTTTTTCTTACGTACCTACTGTAGCTACTTCCTATTCCCTTGTTCGTACTTCATCTACCAGCGCTTTCAACGCAGAATTGTTTTATACAGTACGCATTTAGTCATTTTTTTCTGATAAAAAGAAAATCTGCCTAAACGACTAAATATATTTCACCACCCTTGGGTGGGAGCAATGTCATAATTTGAAGTGAAGTTCACGCCGTTATTCGAAGAGAAAATGGCCAGTTGAAATTCCTGCTAAGGACGCTTGCGTGATTTGATTCAATCTTTCTCAGTACGCTCTGGCTCATTTTTCTTTTCGAAAATTCTAATATGTCCTGTTGTTAGCACTATATACTTTCCAATGTAGCCCCAGTGTATTTTCATTGTGATTTTACAATAATTTTTAGTAATCTGAACTTCAGGAATAAGGGAGAAGGTCATCCCTAATGACATCAAAGCCACCCGAACTGCACGAATTGCCCGTTTACTAAGGTAGCGCACGTTTCCCAATGTTTGCTTTAGCCTTGATTTTTTGTCTCCATGTTTTGTTTTGTATTGTACATTTTAACCGATTATGACTCGTAAGATCATCAGACATCAGTTACTGAACGCTGGCACCGAAAATCCGGCTCTTGACTAAAGGAAACCAGGCCGCTTGCATTGCTTCAATTCGGGCCTCTGAGCCCTCGAGCTTTATAAGAGAGAATTGGGGGCCTGTGTTATCCTCTCTTAGTTTCTGCTATGTCATGTTATGACATAGCACATACATTGGCCTTCCTTGAGGGGTGGGGCTGGTTTATTAAAACTCAGGCATTCTACAGTCTTACGAAAGTATTAATAATAAGCTAACGACACAGCATAATAAGGTTGAACTAAGGACGTCAATAAATATACCGTAAAAATAATCCCTATGGTCGAACAATTTGAACTTAATTTTAATTTAAAATTAAAATTGCTTCAGATTAACACTGTCGAAATGCTATAACTTTTTAGCAGAACGTAATTTCGCGCAAAGAAGAATTACATGTTACTTTAAAAACATCCACGACTTAAGAACAGTAAAAGAAAGGTGCGAGTTTAATTTAAATCTCATTTAAATGCTGTTTTAATTTGATATCACCTTGCAAACATTACTACGACCATATCCCTTGAAAAAGTGTTGTGTACGAAATACGGAAATCCTTTATTCCTCCAGCAACCGTTCAGCAACCCTGTCAGTCTTATCTTCAACTCTATCCATTAGTCACGTTCATGCATCATCGACCCTTCTCCTTAAGTAATCGTCACTTTTAACACCATTTTTCGTAACCAGAGCAACCACTTGTCCTCTGATGCAAGGTTTATTATATTGTGGTTCTCTCTAACATTTTTGAATCAGACTAGTCAAGCAACTAGTAGTCTCTCGAGTTGTCTCAAAGAGTGCGGTCGAAAGAAATACATGTATGGATAAAAGATGCGTCTAATTTTTTTGTTTTTCCTTTTTGTTTCCTTTTAAACAATTTCCAGTTGCTGTTTATTTATTCCTCGTGGTGAAACAGATCTTGTCAAACCCCTAATAAAATTAATACCGCGGTATAACGAGGCCGAGTGCATTTCTCGCGCCGTACTTACAGTGATTTATGCTCCATGTTCCTTTAGATAGTATTATTGAGTCGGTTATTGCTGTTGGTGGAGTCTCGCTTTGGGTGAGCTCTGTTTGCTGGGATACCCATTAATGACAATTCCAGTTTGGGATAAATTTGGCCACAAGAGTGGCTGTTTATTTCATTGAAACATATCAAGCTAGGAAAATGCAGATACACAAGAAGATTTATCCCAGCAAAGGTGAGGGCACATCCGCCATTCGGGAGATAAAAGTGGAGCCAAACGGGAGGGAAGGGAGGGGAAAATGTTTTCCAACTTTCTTGTTGCAGTGAGCAGAGAGGCCTTGTGCTTCGCTTTCGTGTCATAAAGACACATATATAATTTCCCGGGTAGCAGGAACGCCCCCTTCCAGGTAGCTGGAGAAATGACACATTAATCAGTCACATTAAGCATAAAACCATTTATTTCTTTCAGAAATAAATTTCCTTTATGCTCCATGTTCCTTAAGATAGTATTGTTGAGTCGGTTATTGCTGTTGGTGGAGTCTCGCTTTGGGTGAGCTCTGTTTGCTGGGATACCCAGTAATGACAATTCCAGTTTGGGATAAATTTGGCCACAAATTCATTTAAACATATAAAGCTAGGAAAATCCAGATACACAAGAAGATTTATCCCAGCAAAGGTAAGGGCACACCCGCCACGTCACAGCCCGGAGCAAGAAACGAGTGACATACCCCTTATAAAAGGAATACCGCGGTATAACGAGGCCGAGTGCATTCCTCGCCGTACTTACAGTGATATGTTTAGGATAACGAACCCCTATTACTTACGAACACATTTCTCCAGGCAGACCCCAGGTATTCGGTTTATCTGGATTCCAATGCATGTATGATTCCAATTGCTGATGGAATTATGTTACGCTTAAAATGATGTTGTTATGTGGCGGATATAAGATGTATTCAAATTACTGTGCATGCATTAAAAATGTGCTTGTGTTCATTATCCCGTGCGATGACGTATTAGGCATTGTTTAAGCCTGAATAATATATAACTCTGCGCAGCTATCATTTCGCAAAGAGTTTCATTGAACGCGGGTAAAGAAGGTTCTGCTCTGGCACGGCCTGCTGCCGTAGCACATCTTATTTTTGGCACCACGTGCGTCCATGCTGTCAATAAATGTGACTTATAATATGTAAATAATGCTAAAGTAAGTGATAACTATAAAGATACGATTAGTAACAATAGAAATAAAACCTCAGTTTTAAGAGAAAATGCTAATTTTGAAAACACGGCTGTCAAAACTCGGTTTCCATGATAACGTCATTGTTGACGTACCCGCCACGAGGACTTTAAAAGTTCCCAGATGAATTTGTTACTAAAAAGCCTTTCCCGTGGAACTTCCACCTTTGTTTTTATTGACATCTGAGCATCGGTCTTCAATTTACTCTAAAAGACAGATTTGAGCTTAACTGTTCAAGCGAAGTTCAAGCAAAATTTTAATTAGTCCCCTTCCAGTCGGACCCCCCCCCCCCGTACTAGGCCATTATAGGGAGTCCCCCCTCCTTGGTATACTGGCTCACCTCGCTTTAAATCGCGTGGATAGTAAGATCTCTCTGGGTTTGGAATGAAGTCCTCTGGCCTGGCTTCCTTTGTCCTGTTGTTAAATTCGCAGGTGAGAAGAGAGATTACCCAGTTAAAACTTTGGTATCGATTGTCTTCGCGACACTTGAATACGCATGTAAAGGGAAGTTCCGCTAGAAGAGTGTCGTATACGTGTCCTCGCAACATCCAGCCAAAGAAGGAGCTCTCGGTTCTTCCACTTGCAGGACATTTTTTAGTTATTGCGCTGTAGACCAGGAGAGCCACAACTGAGATACGGAAGACGATTCTTGCCTTCATGTCTGGAACTCCCCGCTAAAGTATAGGAAAGTATTTGATTAAAACGCGATCTCATTCTTTTCTGGTGTCCTGCCTCTTTTCATGTTTTAAGTACGTTACAAGACTGTTATGAGCCGTTTCGTTTCATAAACAAGCTGTATGCAGCTGTACAGCAAGTTTTCCATGATTAAGAGTTAGAGGTTACAAACAAATCATTACCTCATAACAGCCGAAATGAATCGCCATCCCTTGGACGCTGTTTATTTCAAAGCGCCCTGAATAAAAAAGAAATTACCCAATGGAGAATAAAACAAAAAGAGGGAAGAAAACCGAAAACCTCACTCACGGACCTTTGTTGTTTGCTTTCAAAGTCACTGAAAAAGTGTCTTACCTAATCATACCCTACCAACTCCCCTTCGTTGCGCAAAAAAAAAAAAAAAAAACTAGTCTGAAGAAACAGACAAAATTTTGCGACGCCACCATTGGTTTCCCCGCGAAATGACGTCTGAGAAACGAGCATAGAAATTCCATACTGATGACGCGGCACTACTCAGATCTCGATAGTGCTTCTGATTGGTCATGCCGCGTGAGATATTTGCCTCAACCAATCTGAAGCACTATCCAGATCTGGGTAGTGACATGTCATCAGGATGGAATTTCTGCGCTTGTTTCTCAGACATCAATTTGCGGGGAAACCAGTGGCGGCGTCGCAAAACGTCGGCTTTAAGCTTATTTGTGTCATAGTTAAACTTAATCCTTATATTTCCTCAGTGATTTAAAAACCTTAAGAAACACAGTTACTAGAGGAGAAGCCTAGTTTTCTATTCAGAACATCGAAGGAAATAAGTAAACCATATTCGATTCGCTTCGATGTCGTCATTTGTTTTTGTACTTGGTCAGGGTCTGGAAGGGGTTTCGCGTGATCCGTGAATTGACCGGTAACCAGAGCGTGAATCGGGAAAACTCGTGAATTAGAGCCGTGATTCGTGAATTATAAATTCACTGTGCCGCGTGACCTTCTAACATTTCAGTCCGTGTGAATCGAGATTTCCACCGATGATTTCGTGAAGATTGGATAACCCTACACAAGTACGTGTAAATTGTTTCTCAAGATGGTTCAAAATAGGTCCCAGTTTGTCATTGTTATGTAATGCAACCTAGTCCAATGTCATGTTCCGCCGGTGTACTTGACCTCTGTGACCTCTGTGACCATCTGTAACTGAAATGAACTGAGAAGTAGATCTGATATGTTGTTATCATCTGTCAAGGTCTCTGCCAATGAGAGGTTGGCTTATTGGAAAATTAAATCAGTGGCGGATCCAGGTGAGGGGCCGGCCCCCCCCCCTTATTTTTAGACCAAACTTTTTTTGGCGACTGTCCCCCTTCTTTCTCTAAGGGTCCCTCCTTATCTAAAGCGCGGGGTCCCCTCTTATCTCAAGGTCTGGGTCCGGCACTGGAAATCAGGAAAGCTTCCTGTCTAATTTGTAACACAGGTTCAGCAAATTTTAGTCATTGTTGCAATGGCGAGCCGAGTGTCAGAGTGCTCGTGACCCCAGAATCGGGTAAAGTAGACGGGCAAGAGCTTCAATTTTGTAGCAATAACTTTCATTGCCATTCAACTTTGTAGCCGTCAAATAAAAAAAAAGTAGAGAATCGCCAGTTTGATCACCATACGTTTTGTTTCCTTTCAACCGCCGGCCCAGGGTCATTTCAGACCAACTCTTGCCTAAGTAGTCCAGCAACCACTAGGAATCATTGATGGACTTGATCAGTTCATCACCTAAGTGATTTATGAAATGACTCCAAAAGTTAAAATGATTCGTGACTGTACGGTAGCTTTCTTTTGCAAATTATATAAAGGTTGCAAAGTTGACTGATATGATTACCCTAGGTTATTACAGAATAGTTTAAGAATAGCTGTACTAAGGTATAATACAAGACGTTTTTGTGTTTAGGAAGTAGCAAAGCTTAGAGAGAATACTTATATTTCTTTTGATTTTTTTGGCAATATAGTTAATGTGGCTCTTCCAACTAATATTTGAATCTATATCTAGCCGGATTTATGAAAACCGTACCATCGGACTCCAGGAGCCCACACACCTTAAACTGACTCAACTAAAGTAAATATCGCCAAGAAACTCAGCTCTTACCCATGGTTCTCTTAAGGTCACTCTCTTCTTGGTTCCTGATTAGCAAAAGAAACGTTCAAGTCCATCAAAAAGACACTCTGGACTTGTCCATACACTCTAGCTGCTTAAAGGCCCTAAATGAAGGAGGATGCTTGAGACTTGACAAGTTCTAAGCAGAGGATTCAAGGTTAAATCACCCCCCTGACTTCCTCCACCCCCCCCCCACCCAGCCTAGCACGTGCTTGAGGGGAATGCTTTCATTGGCCAATGGGCCTCAAACGTTACAAGAATTTGACATGACAAACTAAAGGCAGACATGACCAGCGCACTGACTCTCCAAGACCAGGAAGGTACAACGCTTTTGCAGCACCCTCCCCCCCCGCTAGGGATTGACATGGAGGCCTCTTTCCAACCCATGGCGAGTTAGCTCAGGGACTGAGCTTGACAATGAGACCAACCAGGACAGCAAGCCCCCTATGTTTTTTCTCTCCGCAGTGACCAGAAAGCTGGCTATCGCCAGCTTTCTGTGCGAATATTCTGGCCCATTTTGAGGTATGTTTTCAAAAATTCGGCTAGATATATACCTGGAGTTTTGAAAACGCGGTTAGGCAAAAAGTCAACTGATTCCGACTACTTGGCAATTTAAAACAATAAAAAAGTCATTCAAAGGCCGATTAAAAGCCATTATGTGACGTAGGGCACTAGGTTAGTGGCATGGTCCCTAGAAGCATTTCCAACCAGTCCAAATAAAGGAGTTCACGCTCATAGTTGCATCATGGGTAATTAGGGTAAGATAGCGGGAAACTGGAAGATTTGTATAAGAATTCAAAGCCAGCTATTTCTTCCTGAATTCATAAATTTGGTGCTTTCTCTTTAAGAAGAGTAACTTACGAGCTCAAAAAACAGTACACTAAATCTGGAGAGCAAAGAAGTCCGTGAACGGTTTTTAGAAAACCTTGATTTTCTCATACATTTTCTGTAATTCGACAGTATTAAAATTACAGAAAATGTATGGAAAAATTGAGGTTTTCTAAAAACTGATCATGGACTTCTCTGCACTCCAGATTTAGTGTATTGTTTCTTTGAATTCGTAACTAAAGTTACTCTTTTCAAAGAGAGAGAGCATCAAAAAGAATTAGCTGGCTTGAATTTAATACCAGTCTTCTAATTTCCCGCCATCTTGCTCTGATTACCCATGATGAGCTTGAACTCCTTTATTTAAAACGACGCAAATTTTAGAACACTCATTCAGTAATCTGACTCCGTGAAGTTTCAAACCGGTGTCATTTCAGTCTAGACTGAATTTTTAAGTTGAGTGAACTGCAGCCAAAAAGTACCTGGTTTAAGCCTACATGTCAACTTAAATGGTTAGCAAATCCATACTTTTTCGCGGTCCGATAAACGACAGGATTTCGCATGGAATAGACAACAAACTGAAACATAGTACACAAATTGTCACCTTCTCTTCTGCAAAAACCGGCCTAAATGGTTCAAAGCCATACAAGAGCCCGCTGAAACTAGACTGACCCAGATCCAATTTTCCTGAGTCGAGAATTGGTTTTTCAAGGCACAATCAGCTAAGCTAAACAGCGGCGAAAAGTTTTTATCGCTCACACAGGGTATTTTGGTGCAACAGCTCGACTACTAGACCACATACCCGACTGAGTTCTGCCTGTCAACACCGTGCGGAAATCGCACACAATCACACACTTTCGCGGCACTGATACGGCTATCCACAACCACGCATAATCTTTTCACGTCTAATACAAGCGAAATACCATCAAATAACTCGGAAAAACTCAGCCTATTCGCAGATAAACACCTCTTGACTTTTCTCTTACACTTGTCTTATTTAAGTTCCCGGATGTACGGTCACACGGTTTGGCAGACCAGCATAGACCGGCCGCAATAATACAATACAATACGATATTGGACGATGCGGACTCTGCAAATCGCATTAACTTTGTCCCATCTCATAGCTTTACATGATGCTCTTCCGGAAACTTTTCTCAAGGTGACCAATAACGAAATGTGAACTGCTAAACGGCACCGAACCAGCTTTACGCTCGCACTGACGTCAAATAATTGTCGCTTGTGTTAGACAGAGAATTGTGGGTAGGGGGGTAAAAAATAACCAAAGAGGGAGGGAGAGGGGAGGTGGTTAGATAGAAGTTCGCGAAATTCTGTCTACAGCCACTTCTACACAAATCCCTAACACAAAACAACCAAAAAAAAAAGACATGAAGCAAACAACACAGTAAACAAGCTAAGACAGTGGAAGTTGAGAGAAATTACAAAATGTTTGCTAACCTAAAAAAGCGCACATTAAAAAATATCTGGATAAGTGTGGACGGGACCTGAAGGAGTACTAAAAACTAACCACACTGTTTATCGCTACAAAGCGTCATTTAATTTGACGTCACCTAACAAAAAATAATAAGGTAATACAGTAATATTTTTACTCCAAGTGATTGAGGAAATGCATTACTACCGGTAGTGCTTCTGATGTACACTAGCATTTATTTATAAATTCATTTTTACTGATTTGTCAGGAAACCTTAAAACAGACATTTCATTTGCTAAGGGTAGATATGACACGTTGGACATTGCTCATGTCAATGCCAGGGGAAGTGTATTTCATTAATTGTTTCTCTAGCTGTTCTTTGCAGCAGAAATCTTTGTCCTGCATCTCGAAGTGAAAGAAAAGTGGAAAGCTAAAAAGTTAGAAATAATAATCATCATCCTTTTCATTTACAATTATTGTGAATATCTGCTTTTTGTTTAGTGAAATACTGTACTGGGCATTAATAATCGTTATCTCACGCAACAATTTTTAAATGGAGTATGTGCTCAGTTTTTACTCTTTTTGTAATTACTTTCGAAACGCGCTAAGCAGTCAGTAGTAAGGGAGGCTCCACAAGGTACCAACCAATCACAGCGCAGCAAAATTTTTCTCGACCAATCAGAATCAAGCATACAGCCCATGTGACCAAAGTGACGTCAAAGCTCCCAAATATGGGCATAAAAATCACGTGACCCCACCCAAGAGGTGGATCCGCATACTTGGCATAGTTTGAAAGGACCGCGTAGAACCTGGGTACAAGGGAGACACTCAAAAACAAAGCCCCAGTCCCCTCGCATCCCCGAAAGTCAATAAAAACACACTGTATAGAGGTCCACATCATGGTTTAATACAAATCTCGACAGTATCCTAAATGACATCCGGGACGTGTGTGAGGTCCTAGTGACGTCACGCCCATTTTTTTACAAATCTAATAGAAGATCCAATTCGTCCCCAATCCTCTCGTAGCCATAGGGATAACTGGATCGAGTAGACACATCAATGACACGCTTATCAAACACCAATCCATACTGCTTCACGCGCGGAACCACTTGAATGTGTTTCTTTTCCAAATCCCGTGTGAAATGATAGGGGTTGACAATGTTCAAATTTCGGCGAGTGTCCTGAGGCGAGTTTAATTCCGAGAGAATGTTCTCTTTCATGGTATGAAAATTGAGAATGGCTGACCCCCGGACGTTCAACGTGAAACCGCGGACCTTGCACACCACTTTACCTCCACGGGTCGTGTACCCATAATTCTTGGCGCCCCCCGAAACGAACTCGGTGATGACGTCCCCATCCAATTCATCCGTCATGTCCCCCAGAAAATCCCCAGTGGCAATACTGGGTTGACCGGGACGCCACTTGTACACTACACTGTCGGTATCATAATAAAGCACTTGCTGCTGGAGAGTGTCCAGGGACTCGTAGAGTTTCAATCGGGCATGACACGTGGTAAACGCCGCCACAAAGATGTTGGTCTTGGTGCCTTTGACGGCATTGTCTTGGACACTGGTGTAGACGGCTTCCAAAATATCGTCGGTACAGAGGCGGAGCGTACTGAGATCAAGAGCCGCATCGGAAACGAGGCTGAACAAATGGGCGGGGTTTTGAACGGTGACAGTGGTGGGTTTGTTGATCCGCTCGCCAAACTTGCCCCAAAAACTATTCAACATGAGTTTGGCAGTGGCCTTGCGACCAGGGTTTTTGGCAATGCTGGCAATGTCCAGTCGGATCCCTTCCCGTTCCTGGTAGCGATGAATGTACTCGCGTTTTTGTTCGAGGGTCTGGCACCAACTGGGCCACCCCGCGGATTCTTGTTTGAGTTTGAGCCAAGTGTTCACGTAATCAGCGAAAAGACCCGTTTGACGTTGCTCAGGGGGAAAATGCCAGACTTCATGGATCTTGATCAGGGTGTACCCCTTTTCCACGGCTTTGACCAGCTCAGGCGTACACCAGGTCCCGCGTAGCGTGCGATCGGCGTCCGAATGAGGGCAATACTGGGTTCGGGTCAACATGGGTTGGGCTTGCTCTGTCTGGACACAGGCACGGCAGAGAGGAAAGGTGAGTTTTTGGCCACAGCGTACAGGCAAGACAGGGTGGAATAGACCAGCGGGAGGCAGAATATCCACCGTCGCCACACCAAAATAGGACGCCAGGGACTGGTCGACAGGTTGGGTGATGATCTTGGGATGACCGATAGGGTAAGGGCAGTTCTTATTCACCCATGGGTACAGGGAGGTCACATCCACATAACGTATCTCTTCATTCTCCCCAGCCACGGCATGCAGTGCTACTGCACCAGTGCGACCCCCAAAAAAGGCGTCACGGGGTTCCAAAGGTGCCACCAAATCAAACGACGTCAAGAAACGTTGGACAGCTTCATCCGTGGCCACCAGTCGGTCCCATTCACACTCCCACATTTCGATGACGGTATAACCTGCTCGGAGCAGAGCCATGCGTTTAGAGAGCGTGGCTTGATACAGTTCCTCCACGCTTCTGTCTGGCACTGCATAATGTCTGGCGTCTCTACTGGGATAACAAGTGGGACAGCCATGGTAGAGACACCCATGAAATTCGTAAACAGTGCGGGTCAGAGGATCGTACCCATCGACAAAATAACTGTTCACGAGGGTCCGGACAAACTGCTCACCCCCATTCCGGACATGACGAATGCGATCGGCACTAGCCCCCTCTTTAGGAATAAGGTGTTCTTGGTAGTACAACCATTGCAGGGCCTTGAGGGATTGGTTGACTTGAGCCCCTCGCCAACCCCTGAGCGGTTCGACGGCAATGGTGTCGGGGGTCAAATGGTGCTTGCGCCAATAGAGATTGCAGGCACTGGCGATGGTGATGCATTTAGCCATAGGATTGAAACCAGCCTGCCGTTCAAATTCTTGCTGAAAAGCTTCACACCCCGCTTTCAAGAGAGCCACATCCGATTTACAATACTCGATCATGTCTTGCCGGAAATCAAAACGCACGTTACGACGGACTTGCTCCGCATGCCAACGCGTCAGTTCGTCTTTCTTTTTGGCCATCATACCCTCAGGATCGTAAAATTCCAAATCGGGGATCCGACCCACATACTGTTGATGATCCGGGGTATTAAACAAATGCGGAAAAAAACCCTTCTTTAATTCAGTCAAATTGAAGGTGCTGGGAAAGGAAGCCAACGGCATAGGTAGGAAACATAACGAGTCAATGAATTTGAGGGGTCCACTCCTGAAGGACAACACTTTAGCACCCACCGTCAATTGATCCACCACCTCGCGTTGTTGCTGGTACAGTTCATGCAGAATAAACATGCCGTCAAATCTCTTCCGGAAACTTTTCTCAAGGTGACCAATAACGAAATGTGAACTGCTAAACGGCACCGAACCAGCTTTACGCTCGCACTGACGTCAAATAATTGTCGCTTGTGTTAGACAGAGAATTGTGGGTAGGGGGGTAAAAAATAACCAAAGAGGGAGGGAGAGGGGAGGTGGTTAGATAGAAGTTCGCGAAATTCTGTCTACAGCCACTTCTACACAAATCCCTAACACAAAACAACCAAAAAAAAAAGACATGAAGCAAACAACACAGTAAACAAGCTAAGACAGTGGAAGTTGAGAGAAATTACAAAATGTTTGCTAACCTAAAAAAGCGCACATTAAAAAATATCTGGATAAGTGTGGACGGGACCTGAAGGAGTACTAAAAACTAACCACACTGTTTATCGCTACAAAGCGTCATTTAATTTGACGTCACCTAACAAAAAATAATAAGGTAATACAGTAATATTTTTACTCCAAGTGATTGAGGAAATGCATTACTACCGGTAGTGCTTCTGATGTACACTAGCATTTATTTATAAATTCATTTTTACTGATTTGTCAGGAAACCTTAAAACAGACATTTCATTTGCTAAGGGTAGATATGACACGTTGGACATTGCTCATGTCAATGCCAGGGGAAGTGTATTTCATTAATTGTTTCTCTAGCTGTTCTTTGCAGCAGAAATCTTTGTCCTGCATCTCGAAGTGAAAGAAAAGTGGAAAGCTAAAAAGTTAGAAATAATAATCATCATCCTTTTCATTTACAATTATTGTGAATATCTGCTTTTTGTTTAGTGAAATACTGTACTGGGCATTAATAATCGTTATCTCACGCAACAATTTTTAAATGGAGTATGTGCTCAGTTTTTACTCTTTTTGTAATTACTTTCGAAACGCGCTAAGCAGTCAGTAGTAAGGGAGGCTCCACAAGGTACCAACCAATCACAGCGCAGCAAAATTTTTCTCGACCAATCAGAATCAAGCATACAGCCCATGTGACCAAAGTGACGTCAAAGCTCCCAAATATGGGCATAAAAATCACGTGACCCCACCCAAGAGGTGGATCCG